>CAUYLG010063314.1:0-249699 GCA_963573385.1 Cacajao melanocephalus
CAGCCTGCATTCTCTAGGGTAAGCCCTGCAGCAGCCAGGTACTCTGGAGAGTATTCATTTTGTTCCCCTTCCTGCCGGCCCCCCCCCCCCCCCCCCCCCCCCCCCCGGTGCCAGGCGGGCGGGGGGGGGAGGGGGGGGGGGGTGGGGGGGGGGGGGGGGGGCTGGGAGGAAGGGGAACAAAATGAATACTCTCCAGAGTACCTGGCTGCTGCAGGGCTTACCCTAGAGAATGCAGGCTGAGGGAAAATGCCCTGGGCCCAGGTTGCCAGGTGCACACAGCTGTGATTGGGTCTCAGCAACTGGTTGGGCTGCTCACAGCCACTGGGTGCTCAGGAAAAGTGACCAGCAAAAAGCACCACCCGCATCCTGCCAGGAAAGTCACTTCCAGGAGAGCTCTTGGGAGTAGGGAGTGGGTCTGAAGCATACTTAGAGGACAGCTGGCAGAGAGGATGGAAAGAGAGGGCATTCCAGACTAAGGAGTCATTCATTCATATTCATTCATTCAACACATGTTTCTTGAACGCCTCTTATACCAAACACAGGTTTTGCTACTGGAATACATTGGTCAACAAGACGAAGATCCATGCCCTGGGGAGCTTACATTCTAGCAGGGGAGATACACAACCCACAAGCCAGACAGACAAGTCAGTGATCCAGTTTTACTGGAAGGTGATATATGATGGGAAGAAAAAAGAATAAATAGAGCAAAGGGGTGGGCCTGGCAGAGTGAGTGAGAGACCCCTTAAAGGAGATAATCAGGTCTGTTCAACTCCTGAGGCTGTAACAAATTCCCATAAACTAAGGGGCTTCAAACAACAAAAATGTATCCTCCTCTTCCAGTTCTGGAAGTCAACAGTCTGAAATGGGTTTTACTGGGCTAAAGCCAAGATGTCTGCAGGACTGGTTCTTCCTGGAGGCTCTAGGAGAGAATCCATTTCTTTGCCTTTCTCAGCTTCTGGAGCCCACCCACATTCCTTGGCTTTCGGCCCCTTCCTCCCATCACTCAGCCTCTTGCTTCCATCATCATATCTCCTAAGACTGACTCTGGCCCTCATGCCTCTCTCTCATAAGGACCCTTGTCTTACACCCAGCCCATGTGGATAATCCGGTATTATCTCCCCATCTCCAGTCCTCAACTTAATCACACCTGCAAAGTCCTATCTGCTACAGAAGGTAACATATTCACAGGCTCCAGAGATTAGAAGGTGGATGTCTTCAGGGGACCATTACTCAGCCCCCATGGAGAGTTGGGCTGCAAAGGCCCTGATGAAGAAGCACGCCTGGAACATTTAAAGAAACACCATGGGCCGGGCACGGTGGCTCACACCTGTAATCCCACCACTTTGGGAGGCCGAGGCAGGTGGATCCCTGAGGTCAGGAGTTCAAGACCAGCCTGGCCAACATGGTGAAACCCTGTCTCTAATAAAAATACAAAAATTAGCTGGGCATGGTGGCGGGTGCCTGTAATCCCAGCTACTCAGGAGGCTGAGACAGGAGAATCGCTTGAACTTGGGAGGCGGAGGTTGTAGTGAGCCAAGATTGTGCCACTGCACTCTAGCCTGGGCAACAGAGTGAAACTCCATCGAGAGAAAAGAAAATAAAAGAAAGAAAAAAAAAAAGAAAAGACAGGACAGGAAAGGAAAGGAGAAAGGAGAAAAAAGAAAAAAGGAAAAAGGAAGGAAGGGAAGGAAGGGGGAAGGAAGGAAAGAAAAGGGAGGAAGGGGAGGAAGGGGGAAGAAAGAGGGGAGGGGAGGGGAGGGGAGGGGAGGGGAGGGAAGGGAAGGGAAGGGAAGGGAAGGGAAGGGAAGGGAAGGGAAGGGAAGGGAAGGGAAGGGAAGGGAAGGGAAGGGAAGAGAAAGGAGAAAAGAGAAAAAAGAAAGAAACAGAAACAAGCTGTCCTCATTGTTTCCACATAATATGTTCACAAATTTCAAACTTTCTGTATGAAAAGAAACAAAGCCAAACTGCAACAATGCAAATGGAAACTCAGGGGCTTGAAATGATGCTTCGGTCTCAGGCAAAACCTTCAACCTCACAGCCACAAACTGAAGGTCTGATGAGGAGCAGAAGACAAGGCACCTTTAGAGTCACAACGGGCAGCAAACATCTTCTGTAAAGGGCCACAGTAAATATCTGAGGTCTTCTGGGATACACCATATCTGTTGCAACTACTCAACTCTTCCCTTGTAGCATGAAAGCAGCCGTGGATGATACATAAAGGGATGAGTGCAGCTGTGTTCCCATAAGACTTTCTACTTATGAGTATTCATATTTGAATTTGATGTGATTTTTCTTTTGAGACAGGGTCCCACTCTGTCACCCAGGCTAGAGTGCAAAGCCATCATTCTGGCTTACTGCAACCTCCACCTCCCAGGTTCAAGTGATCCTCCCACCTCAGCCTCCCGGGTACTTGGAACTACAGGCATGCACCACCACTCCTAGCTAATTTTTCTATTTTTTGTAGAGACAGGGTTTCTTTCTCTATGTTGTCCAGGCTGGTCTCCAACACCTGTACTCAAGCGACCTGCCTGCCTTGGCCTCCCAAAGTGCTGGGATTACACATGTGAACCACCGCATCCAGCCTGAATTTCATGTAATTTGTATGTGTCATGATATACCCTTCTTCTTTCAATTTTTCTTTAAACATGAAAAAGCTGAAAATTATTCCTAGCTTACAGAGCACACAAAAACAGGCAGCGGCTGAATTTGGCCAGTGTTTATTTTCTGACTCATGACTTGAGACAGTGAGGCACATGAGTAAATACTAAATCACATCTATTGATTTTCTAATTGCTCCTCAGGTCTTCCCCATGGGAACAGCAGGCCTGTCCTTAACTGAACTACAGAAGTTGCAAATTACTCTGAAGAGACACAAATGAAGGGAACCTATACACATCGATCCTCTCCTTGGGACCTTAAACATTACTGCTTCACTCTCCTCCCACCAGGGGGTACTCTGAGTGGGGAAAGAGGAAAAGCATCTGGATGCTTAAAGTTACTCTCATACCCCTCATATGCAGAGTGGCCTCTCAAACATCAAGTTCTGTGTATTTGTCTTAATTGACACAAAGAAAAGTCCAAAGTCTATGTTCCATTCTGCCACCAGGCTTGTGGAGAAAGGTGCTCCAGGAGACAGTGGGTGCTGGCAGCCCCAGGCAGTATAGACAAACAGAGCCTCCATGGAGAGACAGAGCAATATCTATCAAAATTGCAAATGCACACATCCTTTTACCCAGCAATTTCAAGTCTAGGAAACATCTTATATATATACTTACATACTTGACACATTTATTCGTCATGGCATTCTTTGTAATAGCAAGTGATAGGAAAAACCCAAATGTCCATCAGTAGGAGATGACATAAATTATGGGACATCCATACAATGAAATACTCTGCAACTGTCTGAGTTTATGTTTATGTGTGTGTGTGTGCGCACGTGTGTGTGTGTGTGCATGCGTGTGTGTGCATGTTCACGTGTGTGTGTATACACTCGATTCTCATCATTTGTGGTAGTTCTGTTCTGTAAAGTTGCTGTGAACACTGAATGAGCAAATACTGAATGAGCAAATACTGAACCACTGCTCCTAGAGAAAATACCACATTAGCTTCCTGTGAGCCTCTGGTCATAACATTTTCAACTGATCGATACGTAACCTCGTTTTAGGTACGTTTCCGTTAAAAGACATTATTTAATATACATTGTTGACTTGTTAACACTGAGCTCACGGCCAGCAGCACTGTCACTCGGCCTGAAGGAAGCTTATTTAACACCTGTCTTTTCTCCCTGAGGCACCTCACAATCTTCTTGTGTTTCAGGACACAGGGCAGCACAACAGCGCTGTGTTTGGATGTCATTTTAAACAGTGAAATTGACAAACAAAAGCACAAACAGGTAACAAGCACGGCTCTAAACAGACTGTGAGAAGGACACTTGTTCACAGTATGGAAGTCGAAGCAGGAAGGCAGAGGCTCACCTGGTTTAACCTCAGCTGGAAACATGCACTTTGGGCCACTCAAATCTTTCACTACTCTGTCCACGGCTGTGAATGACTACAAACGTGTGTCAGTACTGATGGGCGGTTACAAATAAACTTCAGCGAGTAGGTGAATCTGCACATATGTAATCCACAAATAATGAGAATCCACTGTACACACACCCACACATACACACACACACACACACACACACACACACTTTTTACCTCATATCAAATGACCTCCAAGATGTGTATCATCAGGTAAAAAAGCAAAGGTAAAATAGTACATATACTGTTCCATATTTGATGTAAAATATAGGAAAATAATATATTTGTTTATGTATCCATCAAATATCTTTAGGAGGGCAATGAATTACCTCTTGTGATGGTTAATATTGAGTGTCACCTTTTTTGGATTGAAGGATGCAAAGTATTGTCGCTGGGTATGTCTGTGAGGGTGTTGCAAAAAAAGATTAACATTTGAGTCAGCGGACTGGGAGACACGGACCCACCCTCAATCTGGGTGGGCACCATCTAATCAGCTGCCAACATGGCCAGAATAAAAGCAGGTGGAAGAAAGTGGGAAGACCAGACTGGCTGAGTCTCCTAGCCTACACCTTTGTCCCATGCTGGATCCTTCCTGCCCTTGAACATCAGACTCCAAGTTCTTCAGCTTTGGGACTCCTGGATCGTTGACCGCAGAACGATGGCTGCACTGTCAGCTTCTCCACTTTTGAGGTCTTCGGACTCAGACTGGCTTCCTTGTTCCTCAGCTTGCAGATGGACTATTGTGGGATCTCACCTCGTGATCGTGTGAGTCAATACTCCTCAATAAGCTCCTGTCTATATACATCTATCCTATTAGTTCTGTCTCTCTAGAGAACCCTGACTTATACCTCTGAACAACTGAAGGACAGAAATGGGAGGAGGAATTCATTGTATCCCCTTTCTCTTCTTGTCACGAAGCCAGCCCCTCTACGGTCAGCCTCCACATCTATCTAAGAGAAAGCTGGAAGACTCAGTGAAATAACCATCTGTAATGTTTTTTCATTAGTCACCACAACTCTTTTCAAATGCATGTTATTATTATCCCTTTCAAAAAATAAACAGAGCAACAATTCCTGTGTTGATGTATTAAAGAACTATGGCATGGTCATCAACAGATTTTAGTTAGCAAGGGCTCACAAACATTCTCTCCCAAATACAGATTTCCTGTAAATGACAATGTCTAATTTAAAATTCTGTCTGTGATCTTCTTTTCCATTTATGTGAACAGCAAAAATAATAACAATAATAATAATACTATGGAAAAAATACTAAATAGAAAGAAGAAACACTGAATACCTGGTGTTGTCTAGAAGGAAGCAAAGAAAAATGGAGCTTGGGAATAAATGGGATTTTGACCCTTGAGAGTTGGATGGTGACAGTGCTCCCTAAGATAAGTGTACAGCAAAGCAGAGAAAGACTCGCTAATGCCACAAAGAGAACTGTCTCTTCTGGTTAAAGACAGAACAATGGAAAGGATGCCAGACATCAAAGGGAATGAAACAGAGAATCAGTAGTGCTTCCTAATAACCTACTGGAGAAAAGAAACATGCATAACGCTATGGCAGTCATAATTGGATTACATCAGCCCTTTGGAATGGTGTCTGGGAAAAGCCAGTCTAGAATCTAGGGTTGCTAAATTCAGTATTGAAAACCCAATACCCAGTATGAGCATATGTAAAGGCCATAAGATAGGCCTCTGAGAGATGACTAGGTCATGAGAGGGGAGCCCTTGTGAATGGGGTGAGTCTCCTTGTAAAAAGACACACAAAGAGTTGATCTCTCTTGCTATCCCATATGCCATATGAACCGCAATAAGATGTTCATCTGCAAAGCAGGATGAGAACCTTCGCCAGAAGCTGAATCGGCCGCACAAGTTCAACTTGATCTTGGACTCCCCAGAAGCTTGGGAATGACATTTTTCATGTTTAAGCCACCTAGGCTATGAGTTTTTTGTTACAGAAGCACAAGCCAACTAAGACAAGAGTCGACAGTCTTGGTCCCGCCCCACCCACAGGAGCCCCATTCACTTGACAATGTTGAACTTCAGCTGAGGTCCTGGAAAAATATGAGCTCCTGCTCCTGGAAAACAGGAATAGTTTTTTTAAATCTCCCATCCTTTTCTGTTCCAGGAAAGGGCTGACTGCAAAAAACAGCCTTTCTCCAAAAGACTTAGATAAGACGTGTGGATGATCATCTTATTTACCTACTGACAAGGCCAGACACAAACTCTCCCAATTCCCATTCTGCAGCTCATAAATCATTAACTGAACTATTCATCCCCACTAACAAATCAGGACAAAATGCCCACTAACGCAACCTGACCAAACTCTGGTCAGCCTTCTCTGCTTTCCCAAGGTCCCTGAACTTTGTCCCACTCTTATGCCTGTGCAAGCACTGAGAGTTCATGCAAGCATTAGAATGTAGACAAGACATCACTACTGCCAAGAGCCTTTCCCTAAAATCAACTGACTGCATATGCAGAGAAGCATGCCTGTTTAGTTGCTCACTCACTGCACCTAGTTACTTGACTCTCCAACATCCAGTTCCTTCTAGCCATGCTCTACTTCTCCCTAAAATGAGTGGTTGGGACATTCCCCCTATTGCAATAGACTACCATATATCATCAGTCCTTACCTAAGTCCTGATTTTTTCCTTTTATTTGATCTTTTGGAAACATCTGTGGGTTGGCATGCACTCACTTCCACAAATCTTCCACCTGCCCTCGGGCACCCACCCCCTCCTACTGGCCAACCCAGTCTGCATCCCCTCCCAGACACACCCCAGGCTCCAGCCCTGCTTCACAGAACCCTCACCAGAACCAGATTGGGGGTGGGAGAGCTAAGCAGCCTCTTGGGTCACCTAACTAGAAGCAGTACAAAACCTGCATTGGAAGGAGTTGGGGGAGGGGGGGAAAATGCCTGTTAAGCCAAGTTTCCACTGACGAACTCTGAATGGTTCTTGCTTCTGGCAAAGCTGACTTGGTTCATGGTCGAGGGAACATTCTGCCCACAAATCTCTTTCCCTCTCTCTCTCTCTCTCTCTCAATCACTCTCCCTCTCTCTTGTGTCTTCTCCCGTGCTTTTGCACGATGCACATCCAAGCTGTGAGTTGCACAGAGCTACTGGAAGTTTCATCACCAACCTGGGGCTTGGCCAACATGGAATTGACAGCTGCAGTCAGCTACAATCCTAAACCTGATAATGCATGTCGTTTCCTAAAAATGAGGGATTTGTGTTATTACCTACATGATAAACCTTTAATTGGCCTCCCAAGAAATGGCTGATTCGGAAATCAACAAAAGAAGACTGAAGAAGAGAAAAGAAGGAAGGAAGAAAGGTGAAGGCGGGGTGGGGGTGGGGGGATAATTTGCTAAAACAAAAGACAGTAAAGGGAAATTTTAAACATATGTCACATAGTACTTCATAATCATATCCACGAATGTCATCTCTATCTCGGCGAAATGTGGGTAACAATGGCTATCCACAACAGATCCAATTCCAAACAAGCTTTAATGTTATAACTGGGTTATGGACTTGATTCCTTATTTTGAATAGAAAACAACTATATGTGTTGTTAATTTTTCAAAGAGCCTTTTGAAATAAATACTGAATGAAAGTCAGTTTGAAGGGCGCCTGCACCTTCCTGCCTAACCAGGTCGCCCACAGGCCTTCCTCACTGCCGCCTCTAAGGCTCTGCACAGCAGGCAGCTCTGCCAGGACAGGTGCCCCTCCACAGCACAAATCTTCCAGAGCCTTCTAAAGCATCTGCCTTGGGGAAGCCATTGTTAAGCATTCCCACCAAAAAAAATCACTTCTCTGATCCTCGACTTCATTAGAGTCAGGGCCACACAAATCAGCCCTTGGTTGTGTTTAAATTGCTTTCTGCATGACTTACCTCTCCAACCTGAGGAACCCCATATTTCATCCTTTTTCTATGTCCTTTACAGTACGTGGCTCTGTATTCTGTAAATAGTAGAAGCTCAGGAGACATTGGCTGATTGATTAATTATGAAGGGGCCCATAGATCAGGAGATAATCCACAAGAAAGAAGAAAAAATTCCATGACAGAACATTTGACACACACTTCACAATTTATCATGCACCTTCACAAACAAGATTTCGTCTTGAGCCCCTTAACAGCGCAGAGAGACAGGCAGGACAGCAATTATAGTCCTTGATTCTAACCATGGT
Organism: Cacajao melanocephalus; assembly: GCA_963573385.1. NCBI lineage: Eukaryota > Metazoa > Chordata > Mammalia > Primates > Pitheciidae > Cacajao > Cacajao melanocephalus. The sequence continues at coordinate 8,216 of CAUYLG010063314.1, forward strand.
AATTAAGTTTTAGAAAGTCTAAGGCAAAGTTGTGAAACTCACGCGTAGCAGAGCTAGGGATAGAATCTCCACTTCTAACAGAAAGCACTTGTTGGCAAATGCATCTGTCTTTGAGAACTGACCACGGAGTCGGCAGCAGACCACAGGAGAAGACAGGAGGACATTTGACAAAGTAAATGTCGATGTTATGCACAATGTCCCACTATCCCAACCCTCAACTCTTGCCTCCGCCGTGGTCCGCCGTGGTACTGAGTGAATAATGGCCCCCCTCAAATTCACATCAACCTAGGACATGCAATGTTATTTGGAAATGGGGTCTCGTACGTGTAATTAGTTAAGAACATGTCATATTGCAGTATACTGGGTCATAAATCCAATTACTGGTGTCCTTATAAGAAGGGGAGAGAACACACCAAGATACACACAGAGGAAAGGGCCAGGTGTGGTGGTTCACACCTGTAATCCCAACACTTTGAGGAGCCAAGGTGGGAAGATCACTCAAGGCCAGGAGTTCAAGACCAACCTGGGAAACAGCAAGATCCCATCTCTACGAAATTGTAAAATTAGCCAGGTGTGCTGGTGCACGCTTGCAATCCCAACTACTTGGGAAGCTAAGGCTGGAGGATCCCTTGAGCCCGGGAGTTTGAGGCAGTAAGCTATAATCATGCCACTGCATTCCAGCCTGGGTATCAGAGCAAGACCCCATCTCTAAAAATAAGAAATAAAAATGAAAAGATAGAGGCAGAGATTTCTGCAGGACAGTTGCAAATCCGCCAGCATCTATGAGAGAGGCATGGAAGAGATTCTCAGTCAGACTCTCTGGAGGAAGGCCCTTCCCATGCCTCAGTTTCACACTTAGAGCCACCAGAATTGCCAGAGAATAAATGTTCTTTGTTGAAGACACCCAATTTGTGGCAATTTGTTACAGCAGCCCTAGGAAGTTAACAGTGCTAGAACTTCATACTCAAGAAATGCCTCTGACTCTGCTTCCCTGAAGACATTACCAATGCTAGCTGCACACTTAAAAGGGCCTTTCCCGTTGTTTTTTATTGCACTCACTCAAATCTATCCTTGAAGAAGCTGTTCAGTGTCACTTCCCCCAGGAAACCTTACCCAGCCCCATCCTAACAGGAGAGGCCAGGGACCCCTCCCCATGCCCAGGCGTAGGCCTATGGTATCACTTACTACTTCCCACATTGCATTAAGATACGTGGTCTACACATCTGACCCCCCCCAACAGTAGATCCTGATCTGTGTTGCGGAAGGTGTCCCTGTTTCCCAGTGCTTCACAGATGCTCACTACTGTCTTCTGAAGGGATGTTGTGCGGCCAGGTTACAATGTCACAGAAGATCGACTTTCTCAGCCATGTCTCTGTGAAGTACCAGCTGTGTGATCACAGTCAAGTTACTTAATCTCTGTTTGTTTGCTTCTCTGCGAAGCGGGGACAGTGACAACTCCTGCCTTCCCCAGGGCTTGTGAAGATGAAAGGTCACGTGCATCTGTAAAGCATTTAGAACATGTCTGGAAAGCTCCTGATAAAAGCCCACCACGATATTTACCCCAACCAGAACAGCAGTGCTCCCTGGCTACATACCCAGGTTACAATGCTGAAAAATAAGACATCATCTCAAGATATGTGGTAAACAACTAGGAACAGCCTTTAGAGACACAGCATTTTAATCTCAGGTCTGACCACTTTGGGCAAGTCATGGTACTTCTTTATTTTCACCTTGTAATAAGAAGGGTTTAGATTAGATTGATTCCTCTCCACCTAGACTCTAAGATGTTTAGGAACTTGTGAAAGTGACACTCAGCTTCTCAAGCTATGCAGCATATTTCAGATCTAAAGGAAAGCCTGTATATTAAGAGTAATGACCCTGATGACACTAACCAAATGCCAAGCTTCTCTACATTTAGACGGAATTATCTTAACTCCGCATAAAAACACTGTTTATTTAATACCGACTTGCAATTTTGGTCAACAGTTACTTACATTTTGCTACAATCAAAGTATATTAAAAAAAATATAAAAACCCAGGTAAAACTAAATCACCCTTTTACTTAAAAGTGCTGTTTCCCAAACAGATCATGTTTTTCCCAAAGCATCTGACCCATGGGTGAGAAGATAAGAAAAGGGTAAAAAACGGAGTCTCAATGGACTGCGTGAACACTGAAGTCCTTTCTGTCGCTAGCACTCAAGGGATTACTGAAAATTTCTCGAAGGCAATTGACTATAACAATTTACTTCTCATTTAATTTTACTCGGTGGCCCCAAGGGAAAAATGTCTTCCAGGAAAAAAAAAATATGTAAGATCCAAGTAAGGATTCTAAAGAGAAAAGCACATGAAGGGAAAATTTAAACAGCTGACAATGTCAAAACAGAAGACAGAAATGAATTTGGGCGACTGAAACAACAGTAACAGCAAAAGTCAAATGGCCTGAAGTAGAAATGGCAACAATAGACCTTGGAAGTAAACGTAGATCCTTCACTGCATCTGCAAGGAAATTTGGAGTTACTATGAATGGGGGCGGGAGCAGGGTTCACGTGTGGTCAGGGTGTGGGAGGTCAGGAACAAGTTTTTGCTGTTTCAGAAGCCGGGCATTGGTGGTATTCAGGGCAGATGTGAATGCTCTTTGCATCAGGTATCACTGGGATGCAAACCTATCACAGCCCCTGGGAGCAGAGAAGATGAGTAGGAACTGAGAGGCAGGTAGAATACAGTGTTATAATCTTCTGAGAACACAGGGTGCTAGTGGAGAGAGTATGAGTAATAATAATACATGCAGAAAGTGCTTTGGAAACAAAATGCCAAACAATGATGACTTATATCAGTTGGGTCTTACGATAACTCTATATGTTAGATATTATTACTATCATCGTTATTTTTAGAGACAGTGTCTCACTCTGTTGCCCAGGCTGGAGTGCAGTGGCACAATCATCGCTCGCTGCAACCTCTGACTCCTAGACTCAAGCAATCCTCCAGCCTCAGCCTCCTGAAGGGCTGGGACCACAGGTATGCACCACCGTACCTGGCTAATTAAAAAACAACAACAACTGTAGACACAGGATCTCATTGTGTTGCCCAAGCTGGTCTTGAACTCTTGGCCTCAACTGTTCCTCTTGCCAGCCTCCCAAAGTGCTGGGTTTACAGGTGTGAGCCACTGCACCCACTCGCCCAGAACAGCAGTGCTCCCTGGCTCCAGACCCAGCAATGGCTTCAATGCCCCCAAATAAGACACCATTTCTTATTGTCCAGACAACATCTTTGTATATTCAGTCTCTCAATTCTTAGGTATAAGTCTGTACAAAAGAAAGTTGATTCATGTAATTACCAACATACACTCTTTTTTTTTTTCCTTTTTTTTCTTTGAGACAGAATCTTGCTTTGTCACTGTCACCCAGGCTGGAGTGCAATGGTGCAATCTCTGCTCACTGCAATCTCCGCCTCCCAGGTTTAAGCGATTCTCCTGCTTCAGCCTCCTAAGTAGCTGGGATTACAGGCACACGCCACCACACCCGGCTAATTTTTGTATTTTTAGTAGAGACGGGTTTCACCATGTTGGTCAGGCTGGTCTTGAACTCCCGACCTTGTGATCCCTCTGTCTCGGCCTCTCAAACTGCTGGGATTACAGGAGTGAGCCACCACACCCACCCGTGCCAGCATATGCCCTTAAAGCCCCTGAGAAGTACTGGGGATGAATTCCATGCTGTGTATGATAGATCAAAATGCATAATGGAAATCATATATTCACCTATAAACATACACACAGTGTAACAAAAGCATCAACTGTCACTTTCAAAAAGTAAGATGATTTTATTGCTTTTTCTGTTTACGGATTTGCTTTTATAGTATACTTAATAAATTATAGAAAAAATGGTTTGATAAATAAATCATTGCTAGATCAAAGTTTTCAAAACCCAGGAAAGAGCAGAGGAAAAAGTTTTCCAAGAGGCCTTTGATAAAGAATGCAAACAGATGCTTCTTGCTCTGAAATCCAAACATCTTCCCCACTGTAAACTGTCCTCACAGTTATCAGCAGCACCAGAGCCTGAGGGAAGGGAAGTGTGCACCTGACCAGAGTGGCAAGGACCATCTTGAGTTGCTACAAATGCAACACTAGCTTGAGTCCAGTAATCTCTTTCTGTTTGCCACTGTAAGCCTTCCCTAGGAGCTCAGACATAAGTGCAGCATTCATTATTACAACCTGAGCAGATAGAAAATAATCTGTGTCCAAATAGCTAATTGTCAAGTGGCCGTGAACCCCGTTGTCTCTGACCATTAGCATGAGACACGAAATGGCTATTAAATGAAGGGATTCAGATCCCATTGCTGGATAATTTCAAGAAGTTAAAAAAGAATTCTATCCTTTCTGCTAATAGCTCCTCTCCCAATGGGAAGCATGATTCCAGTTGCCATAGTGTTCCGAGGTTACATAAAAGCTGGTGTAGGCCAACTCTCCTGTGGCTTAGTAAGTTTTTCTGAGAGGAATGTGCCTAGGAAATTGGTATCCTCCTCTCTCACTCCTACAGCCTCCAGCTGGTAAAATCCATTCATGCCCCCAAGCCCCAGGTCCAATGCCAACTCTTCAGGAACACCTTCCCTGACCAGAGCCCCTTGGCAAGATCCACTTGCCTTTTGTCTCCATGGTTCTTTGTGCAGGATGTTAATAAATGCTTATGCTCTGATATGATCGCTCCTCTTTATACAATGTCAATCTCCCAGACATTACAAATTTCTTTAAGGCAACACTGCACTGTTTCCTCAATGCCAGGATGTGATGCTTGGCAAGTGGTAGATACACCTCCTATCTACCATCTCATTTAATGTTTGCCATAGCCCAGTGAGGAAAGTAAAATATGATGATTATGGCCTGCCTGATTGAGAAAACCGGGGCTCCAAGAGATCAATTATTTGCCCAGGGTCCTACAGCTAAGGACTAAAAAAAAAAAAAAGACTAGACTCAGTCCCAGCTCTTAGTAGCTTGCAAAGTTTTCATGACATCTTTTGCTTCCAATAAGCTCTAAAGGCTGCATCACCAAGGCAGTAAAGACAGATCCACAGTGTTCCAGATTAGTCTGTATATGAACAGCTCATTTTGTGACACCAAGAGGCATGTTTAGAATTTATTAGGAACACCAGCCCTGATGCTCACAATGTTTGCTCATAGGCAGTTCTCTTGATCCCTCTGTTTTTTAACCTGTGAAAAATACGCAAGTGCAGGTTTTGTGAAGTTTCTTCAATGATCATATATTAATTTTTAATAAGAAAAGAAAACTGTCATCTGCATGGCAACAGCAGGAAAACAAGATCACAAGCACACGGATGGTGTGGGGTATGAATTTTATGCCTGCAGCCTACTCTTAACTCAAAGGGTGAGGAATTTCTGTTTAATCTGCAGTGTTTATCAGGAGGAGCCTCTGCAGCTGGTGGATATGAATATTCCTCTCATTAGGAAAAATAACCCCTACTGGGAAGAAGGAATGTTTATTTCAGCAGCCTTTGCTTTGGCCTGGCTGAAATAAACCCTTTGCTCTGACTTGACACCCTCAAAGCAACTTTATAATCGTCATTTGTCTTCCCAAGCAAATGTTCCTCCAGGGAGAGGGATCAAGAAACCTGAGTATTTTTATTTGCAAGATATGCACACTCTTCATTACAAATTAACAAACAAGGCATTCTGTTTTACACACCAGAGGAAAAATAAAGTATGTAAAAAGTGAAGTATCTAATATTTCCGACAGAATCTGCCCCTGAGGTCCTGTCTTCTTAATACTTTATCATATCGTGGTCCTGTCTCCCCTCACCCAGCCTTGCTCTCTGTCTTACAACCTCTGTGTATTCTCACTGTTTATGGCCCCAGTGCAATGTCGTCAAAAACTCCTCCAAGACTACATGGGCAAGTTCTGGCAGGAAAAAAAAAAAAGCTCGATATATATTATAATATCTGTAATATTTAATGAGAACTAGGAAAAAAAAAGCTCGATATATATTATAATATCTGTAATATTTAATGAGAACTAGTTCTCACTCAGCTTTTCTACGAATCTGGACTAGACTACAATTCCTACACCTGCAAAGTTCTCAGCACACAGAAAAAATCGTCTGAGGATATCACATGGTGCCAGATACTCACATTTTCTGACCGGAGCCTCTTGGCAGGACACCCTCCGTCCCTGGGGTGAAGCATGTAATACAGTCGGACTTTGCTTGCATGTTTTCGACTCTGGGAAGGAAAAGCAGAAACAGATACTGTAAAAGAGAAGTCATTTCAAATCCTTTGAAATCTAGCAGTGCCTGCAAATGCAAAAATTGTATTGTCAGTAGAAGACACTTCTGCATACTCCTGCGAGTGATGTAGGGTGTAGTTTCAGATAGGTTAAGTGGTTTGCCCCAAGTTCTAAAGCTAATGTAATTTCAGGATGAGAAAACACAGTAATGAAGAAGGTGAAGGCATTGGGATCATTTAGCCTAGAGTGGATAATACACTATATTTAATCTTCCTCAAAATAAAAACCAATAAGTAAAAGAAATAACATAAGGATCAATTGTGATGGGATGGGGAACAGTGATCTCTCTCACTACTGCTGTCCTGCCCTCAGGGTCTGGGGACAATGCCTTCCTGGGAGCCTGGTACACCTCAACCTCAGTAGAAACCTTTTCTCACGGCTCTCCCATACCCAGGTTATTAATAAGCTATCAGAAGGGATGGGATTCTCTAAGGTCAGATATTATGACCAAACTAAAGAGAACTGTATGTCAGTCTAGGGGCTGACCACAGCCTAAGCTGCCTGCCAGCAGATGATGCAGTTGATCAAATAAAGACCCGTGTTCTTCGGAATTAGCAGGATTGTTGATTTCTGGCTATACTGAGGTCCATGCCCAGCATGGAGAAACTGATGCCTTCTTTGTTCCCTGTTTCCTCTTCTTTGCTCAACTGAGAGTCCACCCAGATTCCCACCACTTTTAAAGAATACAGCAGTTCTAATTTCCAAGTTTCTACCTGAGGCAGAACGGCAGAATGAAAAGAACACTAAGAAAATCTACAGACATTCAGAATCTGGGTTCCAGCTCTACCACTTCCTAGCTGTGTGATATTAGGCCAGTTTCTTATTGGAATGTGTTTATAATCAAAATAAGTCTCATTTTCTCCATGTACAAAATGAATATCACAATATTTGTTAGGGTGTCATAAGAATCAAATGAGACATTGCATATGAAAAATTGCAATCTGCATAATGTTAAACATTTCTCACTGTTGACTACATCAACTCTTCAATCCATTGTTCCCTAATTCCAATCCCCCTTCCCTTTTCCTTTACTCAGAGGTTATTTCCTTCTTTTCAAGGCTTTTGTTCCAGTATGGCTTTATTTACAGTTGCATCCTAGCCCATCTCCTAGATGGTGGTTTACTTTTATGAATGAGCCATGAAGGCAAAGTGATTTCCAGAAAACACACAGCAAGTTATATCTTGTTTACAGGATAGATTGTAAATCCTTCCTGTCCAATTTCCTCATTCATTACTTTCTTAATTCCTTTATTCCGCCTAGAACAAAAAGACCAGGCTTCTGGACAATCCCTGAACACTTTTAAGGCCTTTAAATGGGTTGAAAAGTGCCAATGAAACACGAAAAATTTTTACAGAAGTGTAAAAGTAGTGAAATGTGATTTGGAAATACATTGTCAACACTTATAGCACCATTTCTAGGTTACACAGTAGGTTTTAATCAAAGGTCATCTGAAGTATTTTTGTTTGCCTTTTGTCTAGAAGATTGTTATGAGAAACAACATGTAGATGTATGTCAGATGAATCGACATCATTGTTCAGCTTCTACATGAAAATGACAGTGCAGGCGTATATTGTTCTCTTTGCAAATAAATTTGCAGCTTACTAACATCTGCATGTATTTTCTCCCATTTTGCTGAGGGTATTTTGGAGGTAAGGAAGGAGTCATGGTTATACTGGGACTACTGCTGCAGTCAAAAGAATAAAAAGGAGCGTTTAACCTGCAAGATGCTCAATGTGGACACAGCCTGGGCTGGTGAAAAGGCACACAGACGATAATTGCTGGAAAACCAAGTGGTAACAATGTGAGCTCAAATGTGGCTGACGTAGACTTTCAATTCTGCATTTGTTACCAGAGAAGAACTTCTTTTCTCATTCCCTGTATTATCAATCTCTTAAAGCTCTGGATTTCCACAGAATGAAATTACATCGAAACTGGAAATCTCATCACACAGCCTGGTTTGTGGCTGTTTTTGTTTTCCCCTCTTAAGGTATTCCATTTCTTTTAAAAAGGCTTTCTAGTAAAGGCAGAGTTCACTGAGCTATTTATTTAATGACAGTTAGACAAACTAGTAAAAACTCGTTGGCTGGAAAGAAAAGGAAAATAAATGCCAAGCTCTGCTATGAAGCCATTAGTGATGTGAGATGTTGAGATTTGAGGCTTATTAGTGATCTTGATCATTACAGGCCTGTCTTCCTCCCTTGGAGGCCCCCACCTCCAGTTTTGGCGGGAGAAGGAATGGCTATACCTGCACTAGTGCCCTAGCCTGGGGTTCTGGGTGACAGAAATCAGAGCCTTGGCAAATACCTCCTGATTCTGGAATGACAGCGGAGGCATCCCTGATCATCATTTAGCAGCATTCCTTTTGCCTAGGCATCATTTTTCCCACTCTTTGCTTTCTCCAGGGTGCCAGGACCAGATCCAATGCCTCCTTCCCTGCTCACAACTTCCAGCAGGAAGTGAAAATCTGCAGACTTCTCAGTGGGAGGAATGTGGAGTCACATTCCCGGTTAGTCTGACTCAAATCCAAAGTTGATTCCAAATTATATTCGTTGACAAAGGGAAAGAGGCTCCCTGCAGACTGTTCCTGGGGTTTTTATAGCTTGCCTTGCCTCCAACCTAGGCCTATGACACCTAAGGATGGAGACTTACCATGGAGCCCTTTCCTTTCTTTCGTGTGTGTATGTCTGTGTGTGTGTGTGTGTGTGTGTGTGTGACAGAGTCTTGTTCTGTCACCCAGGCTGGAGTGCAATGGCACAATCTGGGCTCACTGCAACCTTCGCCTCCCAGGTTCAAGCGCTTCTCCTGCTGCAGCCTCCTGAGTAGCTGGGATTTCAGGCATGTGCCACCACGCCCTGCTAGTTCTTGTATTTTTAGTAGAGACAGGGTTTCACCATGTTGGCCAGGCTGATCTCGAACTCCTAGCCTCAAGTGATCCGCCCACCTCAGGTGCCTTTTCCTTTCTTCCCAGCTTTCTCACTTCTCTTTCTAGATGAAACTCTCTGAGACACTTACAGTGTCTTCCTCTAACTGGCTCCTCTCTACCCTGTACCTACTGGAAATTCTTTGAGATTTGGCACAGTAATCTCACTCCTTTCAATTTACTATAAACAACAAACAAATGAACAAGAACTTTCCTACAACAAGAAAGTGAAAATTAATTGAAGCAAAGATATCCATTGCAGCATTACCTAAATAGGAACAAAAAATTAGGGAGACAATTGCAGATTCAAAAATAGAAGGCTGGTTAAAGCAGCTGTGGCATGACCTATATTAAAGGGAGATTTGGGGACAAAAAACCCTTTATGTATACACACACACACACACACACACACACACACACACACACACACACAGGTTTTTAATATATATTATATATATACATATATGTGTACATACATAGACAATGAACGCTGAAAGAAAAATGCTAAACTCAGAACTGCACAGATACTACGATCACAATGACATAAAAGTGCATAAGTAGATAATATAGGTAGAAAAGAAAAAAATAATTATTTATTAGGATATGGGGAGTATAAATGGTTTTTATTCTTTATTTTTATAACAAATTTGCTTATACCATTCATATAATAATAATTTTACAATGCTTAAGCCATTTTGATTTCACATTATATATACTTTTTACCCACAATTATTGTAATTAGTAAAAAGCATCACTGATCAGAAATGCTTTTAATGTATACCGGTATAATTGACCGCATTTTCACCTACCCTCGTTAACGTCTTATTAACATTCAAAATGCATTTTTGTTTCATTGCAGTACTCGGTATTAGATGAGCTTTCTTAACCCAAGAGCAATGCATGCTACTTGAAATTGTAAAACTTCCTTTTGGTACATGTAAATGCCAGGGTACATATGTGTCACTTTCACTTCCTGTGTATGAATAGAGACCAGAGGATGGGGAGGCCTAAGCTATCCACACAACTACACTGAGAAGGGCTGGAGGAAAAGATACGTCTGACGCTGGCTCTTACATCCTCCAAATAAGCATAAGCAACAACACATCCTTATGACTTTTGCTCAGATTTATTAGTACCCAAAATTTCCACTGCTTTTAAGAGTCTGAAAAGACAGGCAAATGGCCAAGTGAAAAGAACTTTTATGGAGAAAAAAATACCCATATGTTAAATGTATATGTTACAGAGTTTCAGAAGGGAAAAAAAGAACCATTACTTTAAGGGAAAAGACACGAAAAAGAAATAACAATCTCTTACAATTGCACTGAGAGTGAATCCCAGGTTCTTTTTTGCATTAATATTTGCATTTTGAGCAAAAGTCATTACTTTCATTCAACTCACATCAACTTTAAGCTTCCCAGATCGACCAGAACTTACCAACTCTTCCATTTTAATTAAAGCCTTTGCCCCCAATCCTAGGCATTGTGCGGGGACAGACCTATCTGAAGATTAGTTTCTTTTGCTGAAACAATCTCTTGGCACTCAAAGAAATAGTCTAAAATGGAAATTCAGGCCAGTCTTCTCTTTGGGGGAATAAAGAACAAGACAAACCTCTATTTCAGATGTATTGCTGTGAAAGAAGGAGGCGAAACACATAGAAATAGAATGGCTTTGTGCCCCACCTAAATAACCATCTTCCATTATCACACATGCCTCAAAAAAATTCACAACTCAAATTTGCTTCCAACAAGGCTACTGATTTCTGGTCCCATAAAATGTGGAGATAACAAAGCAACCTTGTATTTGCATAATGCTTCAGGCAGTCTTCAAAGTCCTTTCACATTCATCATCTCATTTCATCCTGGAATCACAGTTGTGAGGTTGGCAGGAGAGGTGCTATCTCAAATAAGCTTTAAGATCCATTCCTGATTTCCTAGATAAGTCTTCCACCATCTTATTTCATCACAGGCATCTAATTATACCTCTTCTAGAAACCAGCTAAAACAAGCCAAGGACCTCAATAAAACAGAAAAACCTGGAGCAAAGAGTGATTCTCACATGCCACCACATTTGAGGTCATTCCAGGGAGAAGAGGAGCCAATAGGGAAAGGACAGCAAACACCAATGTCTAGCTCATTGGGATTCCTGCAAAACAACTGGCTGATGTGAGATGAGGGGCTCCATCATACAGGATGAACGAGAAGGCATCCTGGCAGAACCCCAGGTAGCATCCCTTCACTGAGGGCCCCAGGGATGAGCCCTGGAAAAGGTGCAATGTGGCCTCACTAGGAGGGCAGGGTTAAATACAGACAAGCCAAACAGAAAACTACAAGTGCTGGGGATTCCCTCTAACGAATGGAACTCTTTTCCAAACTGATGTATCTTCCCTTATTTCCCAGGGGAAGAACACTGGGCACAGAAACTCCCTGTGATGGGCCAACGAAAACTCTAGGAAGAGAAAACTAGTCCCTAAAGGAAGGTTTTACCAACACAGGGAAGGAAGAAGTCAAACTCCTCTGCTGGAACACCCCAAGGTGTCAGGTTCAGACCTCCTGCCCAGGCCACTGGGCTACTGAAATGGTCTTTAATTAAATCCTAGTGCTAAAACAGATCAGAAGATCCTAAAAGGATTTAGGTAGATGATGGACAGATCCAAAGCCAACCACACGTAGAGAGGACACGTGGCTGGCCTTAATAATCTTCTGCTCGGCCAAAGATGGGTGACATCTGTAAAAAAATTATGAAAAAAAAATGAAGGAAGACTTTTGAGAAGCTATCAAGGAAATTAAGCAATTGTTTACACAATATTTACTACAAGAAGTAGAAGTTTTAAATGGCACATGTTTTATGTCATTTAATTGGGGAAAATATCAATAGAGTAAAAGCTAAAAGATGAGATAAGACAACAGACTGAGATAAGGTATCGGTGTCTGAGTTAGTACAGAACGGGAATTTAAAACATCACAGCTTAATTTTGAAGGTCTTTCATTTAGTAGCGGAATCAACACTGCAGATCTATGTAGAAGTCAAGATAGAGACAATTTCTAGAATCCATAGAAATAGAATAAAATGTAAAACAAGAAAAAAAGAAGAAACTAAAGATCTTATACATGAAAGACCAGAACAAATGTAACATGATTTCAATGGCAGAATAAACAGACAAATATATAGAATAAAATAAAAAGTTCCAAAATAAGTTCAGTAATTTGGGACCAAAAGAAAACTAGGAAAATATATTTAATTTTGTGATGGAAAAGTTTTCTAAGCAAAGAAAGAAAAAAATGCAAGACTGATGAATCTGGCTACCAAAAAACAAAAAAAATAAGTGTTTTTAATCTGAAATACATATCTATAAGAAGCAAGCCACAAAGTAGAAAAAATATTTGCAGTGTGTAAAAGAAAATGGCTTAATATCTTTGAGATCAAAATTATCCTCACAAATTTATTCAGAAAGAATATTAAAATAGACAAAGGACACAAATAGGAATTACAGAAATACTAATAGTTAAAAGACTTACAAAAAGAAATTCATCCAAATGCTACCTTACAATTTTTTAATTTTAAAAAAATGTGTTTCTTTCACCCAGTAAATTGGCAAGGATTTACAAAATATACATATCCATACTGGTGAAGATGCAAAAAAAGCTAGCACTTGTGTACATAGATAATAGGTATGTAAATTGATAGGAGCTTCCTGGATGGAAATTTTGCAATATATATCCAGAGCAAAAACTTGTTTGATTCAGCAATCCTACTTCTATGAATTTATTCTAAGGAAGCAATCAGAGACATGTATTGCCATTTATTTATAATAGTAAACATGGGAAAATAAGCTAAATGCCCTAAAACAATAAGGATAAATATTATAAAATATCCATAGATACCAAAAAGCCATTGGCAAGCATAATATTCAATGTCATATATATATGTATATACAAAAAATAAATTTTTAAAGGTAGTTTCTAATCAGAATGTAAATTTTTAAATAAAAATGTATATGCATCTGTATGCATATTCAAGGGAAAGGTCCAGGAAGAAATGTACCAAAGGATTAGGATTGTTTATATGGATTACAAGTGATTTTAAATTTTCTTATTAATGCTTTCTTGAAATTTCAGATTACTTAGAAGACCAAATCATTCCAATGATAGGATGGAAAAATCATCATTTTAAAGATTCATTCTAACACTGATGACTTATCATTCTAATAGTCCTATCTTAAGATGAGGAAAATATGTCTCAGAAAGACCAAGAGATTTTCTCAAGATCCCACAACTTACAAGTTCTCAGCAAACAGGGATTATATCTGTTGGCTTCACTGTTACATCCCCCAGATCTATCACAATGCCTGACACATGGCTGGTGCTCAATAAAGATTCATCAGTTCAGTGATTGAACACGTACAGAATAGAATAAGTCAACCTCGGAACAAGAAACCAAGACCCTTGATGAATTAAGACCATTGTGGAAAAGTGTTGTGCACATTAGAAATCACTGTTGTTATAGATCCCTTTGCATCCAAAAGATGAAGTTGAAAGCCTCACACATGTACTTCCATCTCTAAACTCCATGGGTGCGGTGCAGGTCAGAGAGGAGCGAGGGAGCCTGCAGACCGGAGGCAGTCCTAGGTGGCAGGGCTCACAGGCATTTGACAGAGTGCACGGTGCAGGAAAACCTCTCAGCAGGTGAGCTGATGAAGACTGCAGTTGAAGCACAAGCTCTGAAAAAACTGAGGGTTTGCTACAACTAGTGCAAAAGTAGAGATTCAGGGCAGCAGTTGCCTTGCTGCAGAGTACACGGCAGTGTGTTGATGAAGAGAGGTTTGGGACAAGGCAGAGTTCACTGCTCCACAGTTTCCAAGAATCAGAGATCCATCAGACACCAGCTTGGTAAAGTGTCCTTTAACCTGTGGTCAGATATGCAGGCTCCTGTGACTAAAGGTGCTATGCCTTTGCTTTTAATTATAGGGTGGTGGATATTTGCTTTGTTCTGGACTGAATTGTATTGCAGCCCTAATCCCCAGTGTGACTGTATCTGGAAGCAGAGTCTGTGAGGAGGTAATTAATGTTAGGTGAAGTCATAAGAGAGGGGCCCTAATTGATAGGACTGGTGTCTTTATACAAAGGGGAATAGACACCAGAGATTGTGCTCTCTCTCTCTCTCTCTCTCTCTCTCTCTCTCTCTCTGTCCACATGCATAGAGAAAAGGCCACGTGAGGATACAGTAAGAAGGCGGCCATCTACACGCCAGCAGAGAGCCCTCACCAGAAACCAACCCTGCTGGCACCTTGATCATGGACTTCTAGCCTCCAAAACAGCAACAAAACAAATATCTGTTGGTTAAGATCCCAAATCTGGTACCTTATTATGGCAGCCGAGGCTAATACACATGCCATTCATTTACACTATATGTTCTCCCAGGGTCTTTCTTCTTCTACACAGCAATCAGTTCAATTTCCAAAAGCAAAAAGGGTAGCCTCGATGTTTCCAGAATTAGGTCACTTTGTTTCTTCCAAAATATGTTTAAAAGAGCATTTAACATGAGGAACACTTATCATAAAAAGTATTGGGAAAAAGCAAATTTTTGTTGGAGAAAAAAATCACATACAGTGGGATGTGCAGTGCCCGTGATTGTGGAAGCATGTTTGTAATCATCTATGTGGCTGTCTGCCTACACAAGTGACTACATCAATGCATTACAATTCTAAATAAAAGTCCTGCAACTCAAAAAATTAAATTACCACCAAAGCCTGGAGGAACAGTTTTCTGTGGCGTTCAGTACAGAGCTAAATATGTCTCCGTGATGTCTGTGCATTTTAAACAGAATCACATGAGAAATAAAAGAACACAGGCTCATCTAGGCCTCTCTTTTGCTGTTTGGGGAAAAAAGTGCTATTTCCCCAGAAAGCCCTTGAAGAGAAGTTAAAAATTAGGGACAAGGGAAAAAATAAAGCCAGTGTGATCAGTGATTCAAGTCAGAGAAGACTAGGTAATGTGAAATAACAAAGTTATCCAATCCTTCCGAAAATGTGGAAGCTTAAACAACACGAGCCAATCCTGGGCTACAGTTTCCCATGTCTCAGGTTTCTTCTGTAAAATTTGTGGCTGGACTAAGAAAAAATACAGCACTTTATAAAAATAGCACTGTGTGGAGTCCAAATATTAACCCCACCACTGGCAAGGGCAAAGACTAGTATGATTGCCACTGATTTCAAGTGAGGTTTAGTCTGTGGGAAAAAAAAAACAAGGGGATCTAGAGTCCCCACCCATATGTGAATGACAAGGGGGGCAGGGCAGTCCCTCAGACAACCCCAATAAGGTCAGCAGCTGCAACAAGGCTCCCAGGAGCTCACCCAACCTGCTCTGATCACTTTGTTATTCTGTATAACATTTTTACATTAGATTCTCTTTTTACCCTATTATTTTATACTTCATAGCATGTATCATATAACTATGCTCAAATTGAACTCTGTTATTTTGAGTGTATCTTCCATTTCTGTTGACCCAACCCTACAACGCACCTTTAAATAGTCTGCACAGGGCTGTTCCTCTTTAAATACCCATTAACTATTTAAGTAGCTAGGTAAGTCAGATTACATAACTTGCATAACATAGCTAAAACGGACCTCGCTTTAAACAAACCAATAATAGAAGAAAAAGCTGGATTAATGAAACAACAAAATAATAGAGTACTTGCTGAACAAAGGGAATCTCCATCTCTCAGCAAATTATATTTTTAAGGTCAAATTCCCAGAGTGCACTTAAAATGTGACTTTATTTTTGAAGATTTTTATTATCCACTTTATTTTCAAAAAATACTTCTAGGTATATATAACATTTATAACCTGAGAAAAGCAATCAGTGAATTCTATAAAGAACATTTCTCAGTATAAAACAATATGCACAGAACAGCATATCCATCTCTCCCGTCTCTACACTAATGCTACTCCCCCTGCCCTTGAGTCAGTTTCTTGCACACAAAATTACCCAGTGGAACTGGTGCAGGGCTGAAAATTCTCATGCCTCACCAGTGCAGCTGGAGCCAGCTATAATACTACAGAAAAGTAGGTGAGTAGCTTTGTTTCACCTAATGATGAGAAGACAGAAATTTTTTCTCTTTAATTCCATCTTTCTGAGTCCCCAAACAGAGTTAAGTACTCAAAAGCATATTTTATTTTTCCAGCAATATTTGTTTTATTTAATCCATCTTTTCAAGCCTTAAAGGAAGCAGACACTTGCTGCCAGCTGCAATTCCACTATCACCTGCAGCTCAACCCCCACCTGCTTTTCAATTTTTCTATTTGCCTACTCAAAGACCCAGATTTTAGTCTGTTTGCAGGTTGCTTTCAATTGATGGCATGATTAAAGAAAAACATTTCTAGCCAGGTGGTTGAGGAGAAGCTTTTTTGAGTTGCAGGACTTTTATTTTAAATCATAATGCACCCTCTACTCAACCACCTGGCTAGAGAGGCCGGATTACATGTTTTGGAAATATATAATCAGTTTTTAATCAATCAGATTGATACAGTTTGGCTGTGTCCCCACCCAAATCTTACCTTGAACTGTGGCTCCCACAATTCCCACGTGTTGTGGGAGGGACCCGGTGGGAGACGATTGAATCATGGGTGCAGTTTCCCCCATACTGTTCTCATGGTAGTGAATAAGTCTCACAAGCTCTGATGGTTTAATAAGGGTAAACCCCCTTTGCTTGGCTTTCATTCTCTCTTGCCTGCCACCATGTAAGAGGTGCTTTCACCTTCTGCCATGATTGTGAGGCCTCCCTAGCCATGTGGAACCTCTTTTTCTTTATATATTACCCAGTCTCAGGAATGTTTTTATCAGCAGCGTGAAAATGGACTAATACAAGTACCCACCCCTCAGAGATGCACAGAGCTCCGTATCATGCCTCTCCCTCAACCAGGGGGACCAGACAAAAACACGGGCAGAGGTTTACATTTCTAGAGGCAAGGGCCCGCAGAGCACCCCCTCCTGGGGACAGCTGAGAGGGGACTGCCGGAGGTCAGACTGCAAGAGTCCGCTCCTTTCCATTCTCTCTCAGTTTGATGCCTCGATCACAGGATTCAGAATCACCGGGAGTTTTTTTAAAAGGCAGGTTTCCAACCACATAATAAGGATGACCAGGGATAGGGTTATGGGCTTTAGATTTTTCACCAGCTCCCTCAGTGCTTCCTAGGAAAATGGATTTTTAAAAATCGCGGCTTCCCTTTCCTCTCCTTTCTAGCTCTCTCCTCTCTCCCTGGTGGCTGCCAAGCCCAGATTGGCAGGAAAAGAAACCAGACTGAGTGAGCTGTCTTCCGGCTTCAGCTGGATAGCACCTCAGTGAGAGGCAAAATCAGGGAGAAGCAGTCTCAAGGCCAACCCATCGGCGACCTGGAAACAGCCGGCTGAGAGGTGCAGAGCGTGAAGTAAGCCCACTTTTGGCAGGGGCTCTGCTCTAACGGCTTCCAGCTCTCAAGCTCTTCAACGGCCAGTTTTCATTTCTCAGAACCTTATCTTTCTCTCCCCTCCCAACTTTCCTTCTCCTCTTCCTAACCACCTTCACAACCTTGACCCTTAGCTATCCAACCACCCTACTCAAACTCAGTACAGATGCTCCTTGACTCATGATGGGATTTCTCCCCAGGAACCTGTGGTAAATGAAATCGAAAAGCATTTGACATACCTAACCTACCCAACACCATGGCTTTGCCTGACCTACCCTACACATGCTCAGAACGCTTACATTAGCCTACAGCTGGCAAAAACCATCTACCACATAGCCTGTTTATAATATAGTGCTGGTGATCTCATGTGAATTCTTAAATGCTGTATTGAAGAATGGCTTCTACAGAAGGTGTATTGTTTTCTCACCATCATAAAGTCGAACAATTGTTAAGTTGAAACACTGTCAGTTGGGGACTCTTTGTACTTCCAAAAAGAACCATTATCTTTCGTCCTATATCAAATCCCTTGCACAGTGTTCCTGTTTTAGTCTGGAGCACTGACATTCTTGTAGGCAACAGGCACAAAACCAAGTGAAAAAAAATATTGGAATATATGAACCAAGAATTTAAAATAAGAAAGATAAGTATATTTGAGAGGTTGAGAAGATATTACCAATATGAAGCAAAAACATGAAATCAAAAAAATACAAAGCAGACATATTAGATAGTAGGATTATATACTATGACCAAGTAAGATTTATCGGTTTAATAGATGAAAACCCATTAATGTAATGTATCACATTTATAGAAGGAAAGACAAAAACCCTATGATCATATCAATAGAGCCAGAAAAAGCTTTGAACAAAATCTAACACCGTCTCATGACAAAAACTCTCAACAACTAGGAATAGAAATGAAGTTTTCCAACCTGATAGGGCCATCTGTGAAAAACCCTAATAGCATACTTCATGGTGGATCAGAAGCTTTCCTCCTAAGATAAGGAGCAAGACAGGAATATCCTCTCTCACCACTTCCACCTGACGTTGTAGTGGAGATTCACAGCAGTACAATTAAATGACAAATGGTGGTGAGGAGGGTGGGGGAAGCATCTAAACTGGAAATAAGAAATAAAACTTTCTCTACTTGCAGATGACATAATCCTAACCAATCCACCAAAAATTGGAATTAATAAACTAGTGCAGCCAGGTTGCAAGATGCAAGATCAAAATACAAAAATCAATTGCATTTCTAAACACTATCAATTAACAATCTAAAAATGAAATTAAACAACTCCATTTACAATAGCATCAAAAAGAAAAAAAAAAAAACCAAGCTGATTCTAAAATTTACATGGACTCAGGTTAGCCAAAACAATCTTGCAAACAACAAATTTGGAGCACTCACACTCCCCAATTCCAAACTTACTATAAAGCTACAGTAATCAAAACAGGGTGGTACTGGCATAAAGACAGACATATAGATCAATGAAATTCAATTAAGAATCCATAAATAAACCCTTCCATTTTAATCTATGTTAATGGATTTTTGACAACCATGCCAGCACAATTTGACAAATAATGATGGGAAATTAAATAGACATATGCAAAACAGTGGAGTTGGATGCCTACCTTCTACCATATGCAGAAGTTAACTCAAAATGTATTGTAGGCCTTGATGTAACAACTAAAACTATAAAAGTCTTTGAATATTTGTGACTTTGAATTAAACAATGGCTTCTTAGACATGCCACCAAAAGCACATGTGACAAGAAAGTAAATAAATTGGATGTCAATTTTTTTTAAATGTTGTGCTTCAAAAACACCAATGGCTCATACCTGTAATCCGAGTGGTGGACCACAAGGTCAGGAGTTTGAGACCAGCCTGACCAACATGCTGAACCCCATCTGTACTAAAAATACAAAATTAGCTGGGCCTAGTGGTGGGCACCTGTAGTCCCAGCTGCTCGGGAGGCTGAGGCAGGAGAATCGCTTGAACCTGGAAGACGGAAGTTGCAGTGAGCCAAGATCACACCACTGTACTCCAGCCAGTGAGTTTAGGGATTTACGGGAAGGTGGTGTGAATGTCCTAGAGGCAGTGGTGATCCATGCAAAACTCCATGAAATAACCAACAATCAGCAAACTATAAACTTAAAATGGTAGACTTTATAGTGTTTATATCAAAATAAAGTTGTTATTTAAAAATTAAAATTATAAAAACTAGTAAGAACTACAAAAAACAAAATAAATACATGTCTAGAAAATATGATCAAAAATTTCAAGAATAAAAAAGAACTTGAAAAAAAATCTCAAGTATTAAAGAAATTGAGGCCAGGCACAGTGGCTCATGCTTGTAATCCTTGCACTTTGGGAGGCTGAGGTGGGTGGATCACCTGAGGTCAGGAGTTTGAGGCCAGCCTGGCCAACATGGTAAAACCCCATCTCTACTAAAAATACAAAAATTAGGTGGGCGTGGTGGCAGGTGCCTGTAATCCTAGCTACTTGGGAGGCTGAATCGGGAAAATCACTTGAACCCGGAAGGTAGAGGTTGTACTGAGCAAAGATCACACAACTGCACCCTAGCCTGGGCAACAAGAGTGAAACTCTGTCTTCAAATAATAATAATAATAATAATAATAATAATTGAAATGATCAACCACTTCCTCTCTTCCCTACCACCACCACCACCACCACCAACACCACCAACAATATTTTTTTAGAGGTTCAAATGCCCAGATCATTTTATAAGGTTGATAGGTCCATTGCTTTTAAATATAGATGTCAAAACCCTAAAGTAAATTAACCAACTGAATATAACATTGTGTTTTTTTAAGTAATATATCATGCAATCATGGATTAATTAGTAATACAAACATAGCACAACATTAAAAAATCAATATTATTTACCACATAGACTAAAAAGAGAAAAAATAAATATCTAAATCAATGCAGAAAAATCATTTTACAAAATCCAGCACCTATTTATAATATTTTTAAAATTCAAGTAGCTAGGGAAAGATAAGACTGTTCTTCTCTCCATACAGAGTATATGAAAAATCTACAGCAACCATTACACTTAATGTGGAAATATTGATTGCATTCTTTTAAAGACTAGAAACAAAAAAAATATGTCCACTATCACTACTGCTGCTGAATATAGCACTGGAATTCCCTGCCAAGAAAGAAAAAGATCTAAGAATAGGAAGGGAAGAGCTAAAACTTATTGTTTGCAAATAATAACAAATGTTTATCTAGAAAATTTGGCAGAATCCATAGACAGACCCTTAAAACTCATAAAGAGTTCAGTCAGTTTGATGGACTCAAAGGCACACTGCTCCCATCCCCATTTAATGGAGAACTCATTACCGCTGCTCCTGGGGTTTGACAGACTCCAGCCTTTTCAGGGATCCCCTGAGCTACAGAGAGCTGCCTTGCCCAGGGTCAAATCCTTCCCAGGGTGTGATGACAAAAGTACATAAGTCAATAGGTAACAAGAGAGGTAGCTTGCATGGACTGATTTGAAAAACACATTATGAACTTTTAACCCTCTGCAATCTGAGATTAAATAATATTTAACTTGTACAAGGACACTGTATAGAGCCAGGATTTGAACCCAAGCTTTCTGACTTGAGAGACTAAAGTCTTAACTACAGTGCTGAGCTGCAAGATCAGTTTTCCAGCACCCTATGATCACACATTGCATACTGGTGCTTCTAAGCGTTCGCTGAGTGTCACCCCAGTTCTTGGGATACACATATGCCTCCCTTTGATATACTAGACCACGTATATGTAAACAGACCCTTCAATGTCTATTGCAAGACTGACCCCTCTCTGAAATCTTCTCCTGTAGCTCCAGAACACGAATTTCATCCTATACTGACCTGTCACAGCTCTCATTGTCTTGGCCACATAGGTTAGCCCTTTCCGATTTTCATTTCAGCAATTCACAAAATTCAGACTAATAACTGCCCGGCTTATCTCATGTGGCTCCAAACCACAGCCCTTTGGCAAAGAACAATGCCTGATGAATCTTCTATATCCTAACAAAGTATAATATACTGTAGGTGTCCAAAAAAAACGCTCCTTGATTTGAAATGATTATATCTAGTATATTAATTAGTCTCGCTGTCTGAGACTGAAGTTAAAGCAAAGGAAACAAAAGTGTCTGTCAAACTCAGTTCTGCTTGTCTTTCTCAAACACATGGTCAGGATTCTATAATTTCTTCCTGACCCTCATCATTCTTGACAATCTAATTTTGATTCAGTCTCTTCACAAAAGTCAGCCCACAGATAAATATGCACATATAAAGTTAGTCCAAAACTACTGAGAAGTGCTTAACCAGTACAATCATGCATTCAGGCTGGACATCTTCTCATCCAGGGAAAATAATAATGTCTTCATCCTAACGTCATTGGCAGCATGTACAGCCCTCTCCCCCCAACCCCCGCCACCTGCTCTTAGCTAGATTTCAAATCAGCCTCGCCCACTTCTTTTCACCTGCTGACTGATTTGCTGTTTCATAGAAATGTACTAAAATTTTGAAAACTGATTAATAAGGGTGGAAAAATGATGACCAATATTTTTTTAAGGAGAGAGGGTTTAGCTGCCTTCAGCTCCTCGGCAGCCCACTGCAGTTGTTTCTGACTTCCATGACAAAACACAAGCCAAGGGGAGGCTGTGGCTGCTGATTCCTTTCTTCCCTGCTGAATTAGGAAGCCAGAAGAAATTAGTGCCTTAAACACAACCATCTGCTCTCTTCTGCGCAGGCCTTTCTTCTGGACTTCAACAAGGGGGTGATACATCGATTCTAAGTCAAATTTCAATCCAATTCCTGGTATTTCTAATCTTACTCCTCTCTGCTGAGAGTGAATTTACAAAATTGGGCCAAAGTGAGAAAGGAAGTTGACTGATGTTTGAGTCCTATTAATATTCATAGCTTGTGTTTTTTACTAGATTAAACCAATTCTACCAAAAAAAAAAAAAAGAAAGAAAAACAAACTCTGCTATATTTCAGCTATGAGAAAAGTTGAATGTTCATGAATTACAGAAGGTAAATAGTACACAAAAGTACATGACATTCATTCATTCATTCATTCATTCATTCATTCTTCAAACCTCCGATGCATATCTTATACAGACAAGGGTCAAAATACACCAGATTAAGTAATCTGGAATGTGAAGTATTTTGGTTGAGTTATTGCTACCAAAACAAAGAATAGCCAGCATGCACATTCTAGTTATTCTCTTGTGAAATCTCAGTATCTCCTTCCGTGAGCATCCATTCATTTACCATCCTCATTCAGTCCTTGTCCTCCCAACTTATAGGTCAGAATTCACACAGTCACCTTCTGCAGTGTGACATCTTCTTTTGGCTTAGTATGTCTAATGAAATTCCCCTTCCTCGAGAATTCTGGACCCTAGGATAGATGGAAATAAACAGGCTGTGCTAACAGAAGAAAATTAGGATTGCATTTCACTGAAGGCTGTTCTAGGTTCACAAAGAGTAACTGGAATGTAATTTTGGATTCAGTTAACAAGATTAAAACAGAACAGACAGAGTCTGTCTCTGAATGTAAAGACAGGTAACATTCCAAAACCGGTTTCACAAGAGAAGTTTTTTCAATAAACACCAAGAGCGGTACATAAATTAATTGTAAAATGCTGACTAATATGTGTTTCCTTAACTATAAAATGTAAAGGTAGAACATGAGAATTTCAAATGTCCCAATCAATTTTAACACTCTGTATTCATTACATGGAGACTTTGAAATGCCATCCTAAATTTAGAGCACGATTGCTTATAATAGAAAAGAAGAGAGATCTGAAATCAATGACCTCAGTTTGCACCTTATAAAACTAGAAAATGAAGAGTACCGCAGTCTTCTTTTATAGAATAAGTTCCAAGACCCACAGTGGGTGCTGTCCATCAGAACATGTTTCTGTCCACTCCATCCATCAATAAATGTAATGCCTTTCCATCTTAACTAAGCACTTATCACACACTGCGGTCATAACTCTTTCAGTTTGAAATGCGACAGCAAAAGTAACACGAATTTCTTTTTCTTCACAATTTCATGGATGGAAGATTTATTCTTACTGTAAATCTTAGCAACCTCAGCATACAATTGTTTTTCCTTATTAAGTTGAGAACTTTCATGTTTTTACTTAAAGGAAACACTTTACAGCTTCTCTTTGGCATATCTGAGTTGCCAGCACCACTACTCTAGTGCTTTGGAGGCATCAAGTCAAGTAAGGGTGACTTGGACACAAGCACGGAAATGCCTCATCAGTGGATCTGACCACCTTTGAGTTCTACAAGTGTGACTCACAGGCAGACAGCACCTGCAGCGCGGAGACACTGGGATTCACGGCCAGGGCAGGATGGAGCTGGATGGTGTGAGGTTTCACGTGCTGCTCAGGACAGAATGCAACTTAAACCTTATGAATTGTTCATTTCTGGAATTTTCCATGTAATGTTTTTAGATCATAGCTGGCTGTGGGTAACTGAAGCTGTGGAAAGCAAAACCATGGGTGAGGAGGACTATGTAAATTAATCCTCATGAAAGCAGAAGAAAGGAAAAAGTAGAAGTATTAGAGTGAAAATCAAGAAAGCAAAAACAGAAATACAACAGAGAAAATCAATGAAAGCAAAAGCTTGTTCTTTGAGATCAGTAAAATTGAGAAATCTCTAGTCAGACTAACGGGGAAACCAAGAGAGAAAAGACACTAATCACGAATATCAGGAATGAGAGAGAAAAGTACACGACTCCTTCTACAGATATTAAAATAATAATCAGGTAATATTATCAATACTCTGCCAATTAATTCTACAACTTAGATGAAATGAGCAAATTATTTGAAAAAACAAGCTACCAAAGCTTAAGAATAAACAGATAACCTGAATAGATTATTTATTAAAGAAATTAAATTTGCGGTTAAAATCTTTTCACAAAGGAAACGCCACACTGGGATGGTTTCACTAAGAAATTCTACCAAACATTGTACACCAATTCTAGAAAAGATTTCCAGAACACACTGAGTGAACAGATGGTCAGAAGGAGCGGAGGAGCACAGGATGGCATCCAGAGAGCGCAGGGGACCACAGACGTGACCAGGTACCAAAATCACAATGGAATCAAAGGTAACATGGAAGCTGTCCTACGAATTCCAAAGTACTTAAGCCTGTGAAATCCCGGCCTGAGCCACACTTCCAAAGCAGAGGGTTATAGTCTGAAAACAGATAACAACAGAAACTACACTGAGAGAGTAATGTACAATTTACAAAGTGATCTCACATACACTATTAGCAGCCTATCTCATCTGATCCTCCAAAAACCCCAAGGCTCAGAAAGGCTGAGCAACCAGCCACGGTCACACAGATCTTTCGCCCTGGCTCATGGCTGAGTTAGGCCATCTTCTGCTCATGCAGTTCCCCTCACCCACATCCAGCCTTCTGCAATGGAAGCTTCTTCAGGGCAGGAACTAGTCTGAATTGCTCACTGTTAAATCTCCAGAACTCAGAACGTAGATTCTCTTAATAATATTTACTGACCAACTACTGACTCTAAGATCAGCATACTTTTCACAACACTGACCAGGGCATATTCTGCAATGTTTTGTCTTATCCTAAGAAATAGAAGGTCTCCATTATAAGCCCACACGCAAGGAAGCTACAGAAGGCCAGGCCTGTGCCCTGGTGCCTACCGGCTGGTCAACTAATTGGATTGCTGTGAGCACCAGCTAACTTCATCAGGAGGGGCGCTGCACAGCAGAGGAGCCATGACTCCACCTCTGGGTGGGTTGATTCAAAATGCACCAGTATTGCTATCCACCCAAAGCATGCAATGAGTTCAACTCTTTCTGGTATTAAAAATACTAGAACTAGCTATGGGGTCGAAACTAGACTGGCTGGACTGAGGCAGAAAATACTTCTACATTAATTTTCTATTACTTTACCTACAAAAAAACTCCTATGTTTCACTTTCAATTTTCTACACTTCTGTATGTGAGCTACATACTGTGAGCATATGCTGTGTTGAACCATGTGAAACTACTATTTTTGTATGTGAAAAATGATTAAATATTGGCAATTTCATATGGTTCAGCTTTGTTTCTTTTATAAACTGAAAAAAGTCTTTTTTTTTAAAAAAAAAAGTAGACTATAAATATGTATATTTTCCCTGAATTGGCCACTTTCCTCTCTCAATTTCAGTAATACTAATATAATCATAAGATTAAAAATCTTGCCATTAGCAACCAAGATATCCTTCAATAGATGAATGGATAAACTATGGCACATCCATACAACGGGATAGTATTCGAGAAGGAAGGGAGGGAGGGGAGGGGAGGGGAGGGGAGGAAAAGAAAAGAAATAAGCTATCAGGCCACGGAAAGACATAAAGAAAACTTAAATGCATATTACTAAGTACAAGAAGTCAATCTGAAAAGGCCATATCCTGTATGATACTAACTATATGATGTTCTAAAAATGGAAAACTATGGACATGGTAAAAAGATTAGCGGTTGCCCAAGAGGTGGGGGTGGGGGGATGGTGACTAGGTGGAGCCCATGAGATTTTTCAGCCAGGGAAACTACTTTGTATGACACTGTAACGGTGGATACATATTATGATTTGTCAATACTCATCGAAGGTATAACACGTAGAATGAGCCCTGAGCTCAACAGTGGGCTTTGGGTGATAATGATGTGTCCATGTGGGTTCATTAATTGCAACAAATGTGCTACATTAATGCAAGATATGAATAACAGAGAGAAACCGTGGTGAGAGGGAGTACATAGATACTTTCTGCTCAATTTTCTGTAAGCCTAAAACTGCACACACAAATGTCTATCAATTAAAATTTATAGAAACAACAAACAAACAAACAAACAAAACCCTACTTTGCCTTTTGTTGCCAGGTAAGAAAACTGAAGGATAGGTGAGAGAAGGCGCAGAACAGACCTTGTGCACCTGGTGGGGGAATGCCGCCTCTCGCTGTCCACACAAGGAGCAAGACAAGTCCCAGAGCCACGCTCCATCGATTTTCCAATCAGCCAAGGGCTGACCTTTCTTTCCTAATAGCATGACTTCACAACAGCCTTGAAATCCTTTTGCGAATTTGCTGCTTCCTTTCAAGCGTTACAAATTTTCCATTTGGGGGTGTTTCTAAAGCTCTCGTGACGTTTAATCTCATCTCCAAGTCATGCTGAAAAGTCTAACACTTGCAAACATTTCCAAGTAAAATGAATTGCTCATGACAAGCAATGTCCCCAATGTTTTCAAACCTGCTGGTCTGTGAGGACCAGAGCCACTCATTTGTATCTATGTCGTTTGTCTAAGCCCTGAGGTTTCTCAAGGTTGAGGGGTCCCCTGAGATGTGACATTTGTAATTATAATTACAATCCATCTGAATTCTTCTTGTCACCTTCTTCAGGAAGAGCGTGACAGACTCGTCCCTCCTTGGGATCTCTTAGTAGAAGCACATATTTGTCTATATTCTGCCCCAGAGCTGCACGCTCCTCAAGGACATATGCAAGCTCTCATCTGTGGAAAACAAACCCTGTTTATTTCTCCCCTCTCCCTGGTCTTCTCATTCAGTTAAGCAGAATGTCCACTTTCACCAAAGAGAATTTCCCTTGCAATTAGTTATCTGCCAGCTGACTTAGGAGATATCAAAAGGCAATTTTTTTTCTTTTTTACCTTTTTGGAACTTCTTGAACTTGAAAGTAAATATCATTTAATCAAATGCACGGATGCATTAGTGCTGATGCATAATGTGGATCAGCACTAATGCATCCCTAGAAGTAGGATAATGAGGCTCTCTTTCTTAGCAGGGTAGGATATCTTTAGGAAGAACTGACCTCATGCACGTGGAGGAGAAACAGCTTGTCTGCACCATTGGCTACAGAGATTCCATGGGCGTTTGGAGGCATCAGGATCTCCCCTGACTCAGACATCAAGTGCTTCAGAAATGAATTTACCCTACACCATAAAGCAACACACCGTATAGCACTGTGTGTCTTGGCTCTGACTGCTAGTTGAAAACTGGGGCACCCAGAAGGGAAACACACTAGGTTGCATTTCACCAAGTCTTTCTCCAGCCAGATGACCCCAGGCACTCTCTACAGAGTAGCCCACAGTCCTGCTTCTTTATCAGCCTTCTTCCTAGGGAGTTTACTTGGGCTTTGTGTTGGCTCCCTGTCTTAGGGATGGGGGAAACACAACTAAAGAAGGAATGAAGCCCACCGGCAGAGCACGCGGCCTGGAGCAGGAAAGCAGGAAACCGCAGGGCAGCGTGGTCTGGGTTTTAGCCCACTGATGCTGTGAGACACACTGTCTCCCTGCCTTTCCAACTCTCCTTTCCCCGATGGACGCAGATGTTCCCAGGTCAGGCATGTCCCTCTCCTGTGGCTTGGTTTCTTCTCTCTGGGTCTTTGTCTCAGCTGGGGACACACACAGCCAGCTGTCATCGTCAAGGTGTTGTGCTTTTGTGTGGCAATGATTGCATTCATGTGAGGATGAGGGTCTACAGGTGGGCTGGGGACACTGGGAAAAAGTGGCAAATGGCATCTCATTCTCCTGTCAGCAGAGGAGGACTAGACGGCTCTGGAAGCTCAGAAGGAGGGTGACATACGCAGAAACACTCTGTCTCCACTTAGAAACCCAAGACAAAGCCTCAGAAGTCCTCTCTGTGCCTTTATTTCTCCACTTACCAGTGTCTCATCAGCAATGCTATTCTAGCGTCCTGGTATCACGGTATAACTCCCCAGACCCTTGTCTAATCACACATCTACTCTGGACTTAGCCCTTACCTTGAACGCCCTAGCCTTGAGCCCATGATTATAGCCATGTGTCCGATCATTGTGGCTGATCTGGGGGCAAGCCTCCATGAGCAGTCGTGGCCAACGGTTTGCACACTCATGTGAAGCACTCATGCAAAAAGGCCCTGGCACACTTGACTCTTAAAGACACAAATACAAATCTCACCCAGTCTGTCTATCAGGCAGCCAAAGACAAGAATTGAAAGCTGCAAGGGATCCTTATGAAATACCATGATCACTAGACCACGAGACTGCTTTTTAGTGCAATTTCTGGGCAACATAGTTAACTCCAGAATTTACAGTTACAGAAATTCAATTCAGAGCCTCGGCTGTCCCTAGGCCGATGGGAGAATTTAGTATCACACCTGCTTCCTCCCACGGGGCTCCTTTTACGTTTTGACTGGCTGGACTGATGCATCAGTGGGGAAACTGCTCTCGTCACTGGAGTGGAGTATTGATTTAAAGGTCTGAGACTCTGGAATTCAAGATACAAACTTTCACTCCCCAGATTTATTTTATACAATCCATTCATTAATGTTGCATATAAAAATTCCCCATACTTTATAATAAACATTTTCCATTTTGCAAATTGCAAACTGATGGCATTCTTGAGCATCCAAAGGGATATTTTATATTCCATTCACTACCACCGCAAGTACCATAGCATTTAGCCAACACACTGCCTAGAAGGGTTTTGGTCACTTCCTGTTACAAAATGAACCAGCAAAGCAAAAGAAGAGCTTAAAATATATAACCACAGCTTTTTAATTTTCCTCACTTTCTTTGTTCTTCTTTCCCGCTTTCTTCTCACTCGGAGTCTTCAATAGCAACTCTCGTATGTGAAGAGATAGAGGTTGATGCTGTGAAGTCCCTGCTCAAAACAACCTAGCTCTCCCCCTCTGGCAGGCTCTCAGGGGCTGGAGCAGCTACAAAGAAAGGGGAAGTTTCAGTTCCATATTTAACCTGCCTTGAAAGCCTGCATAGCCACAGATACCCAGTGTCCATGCAGAGCAGCTGGTGCACCTAACCTCAGGCTCCAAGAGGCTCCCCAGAGGGAGGAGATGGCCCCACGGTTGTCTGTGCTGCTGAAACAGGACACCCCCTCAAGGCATGTCCCCTGCCATGCCACATTTTCCTTCCCAATAAATGACCCCCGCATGATTTACTCTGATCAGTACTGAAAAACGAAAACAAAGGGCATTGATGTTTCATCTCGGGATGTTTCTTTCTGTATATTTAGCACCGGAGGAGAAAAGCACTTGAGGAAGGGAGAGAGTAAGCGCTGAAGTCAGCAACTCGCCAAGTGGTTGTCTGCTAACCAGAACCCTTGAATCTCACCCAGCTCTTTATCACTGTCTCCATCGTATTTAAAAGAGAGAGAAGAAAGAAAAAAAAAACTTTCGAAACTGCAAACCTAGAGTTCTCCCTTAAATGCACTAATTAGAATGGTATCTCTTCCCCCACCATCCCCCCACCCCGCCCCGCCCCACCCTATACAGCTGCCGCAGAGACTGGAGAGGTGAAGGTGCGCAGAATTGCAAACCCGAAGCGTTTTTCACAGTCTTCCCTTTTGCTGCTTCATCAAATCCACTCTGGAATTCTTTCCCCTTCCAGTCAGAGGTCTCCTTGTTTTCTCTCTTTCTTCAGGGTGTCAAGGAAACTGCAAGAAGTCCCAGAACAGACAGCCACCTGCTGTGCTGGGAGATCTGGTCTACTTCCCAGGGCAGGATTGAACGCAGCACAAAGCCTTCTAGCCCCGGAACTGGCTAAATGGCCCCTCTTTAGCCAATTCGCCTGCTCTTCACCTCCAGGGGCCACAGGCAGGGAATCGGGCCTGGTTAGCTTTGCAGACTCACTCCCCTCACTCTGTGCTCCAGCAAAGCTACGCTATACACCATGTCCACATACTCGGAGCTCTGAGCTTTTGTGCCATCGACGTGGAGTCTCCTTTCCCCTCGTGTAACTGCTGAACCCTCACTCACTCTGCAGATCCCACCTCACAGTGCCTCTGTGAATCCAGGCCTGTCCACCACACCTGGTGTCCTACCCCACTAGCCACTAACACCAAAAAAAAAGCACCAGCACCTGTCTGTGCAGTGTGCCTCTGCCAGTGCCCTTACGGCCACCTGAGTGACATCACACTTGTGCTGCACACATTAATCCCTACCCTCAAGGCACCCCGTGCCATTTCCCAGACAGTGCCAACATTACTACCCACCCTGCTTGTTGGGGACCAGGCTCAGTGCTTGGCACATTCTAAGAGCCCCATACATCCTTAGTGAATGAAAGAGACCACAATTGAACTCAGCTGCATTGTCACCTGTCCTTTCACCTCAGACAGTGAAGGTGGGGGGTTGGGTGAGTTGGCAAGACTAAGGAGGGTGATATCTGGAGAATTTGCAAAATAACAGGGCTCAGGTACTGTAGCTGTGCACATCACACGACTTCCATGAGCCACAATTTCCTCTAAGGAGGAGCGTGCAAAACTGATATAGCTACCACTTGAGTGGTCATCAGAGGAAAGAAATGACAGCATGCATAGAAAGATTGGCACAGCACTCGGTCCTCAGTAAATGGAAATGTTGCCACCAGGAAGCTTATCAGGCACAAGGTCTGTGGACAGGTCACACCCTCCTCACCTGCAGCATCCCCCATGTAGAGGCTGCATTAGAATATTCATTAGAACAGGCAGCCTTTGGATGTGGGGCAAGACCTTGAATTCCAGGTCAGAACCCTAGAAGGAGTGAGCCAGGCAATAGGCCAGGGCACTGAGGTGCTGGCAGGTCACTGTAAGGCGAGGTCCTAGGGAGCCAGTATCAGATGTCCACGCCTTTCACGCTTCTCCAGGTCTTCACTGCTCCACCAGGCACAGCCCAAGTTCCTAGCAGGGGAAGCAAGAAGGGACAGTATGTCGCCCAAGAATTGGGGGCAGGGGGGAACCTCTACTTCAGACTAAGGGGTCAGGCTCTTCACTGGCTTTTTCCTACATCTCTTTGTGATCTAGGAAAGTCTTCAAAGAACTGGAAATTCACACATAAACCAGAGCAGTTGTGCTCAGGCACTTGATCTGCAAGTTAATGACCCACAAGCATCTTGGAAAGAACTTTCCGATGTTCTTTTCCTCATCCCCTGGCAAACATTTATCAAGCTCCACAGTGGAATGCGTTCTTGCCGACCGGCATGGCTCTGCTCCAAGGTCCCAATGCCAGGCTGTTTAATGTATGACAACCCACAGCGGACAGGACATCTTATTTTTCAAGCCCTGCTTGCAAGCTTTATGAGAAAAGACGTTGCTGAAAGCAGAAAAAAACACTTAGAAACCAATAAACACCTCTTACTACCTGACTAATTCCACCATGAAGAGCTGCCTTGAGTTTCCATATGCCGCATAAATCCACTGCATTTTAGAGCCACAGAGGTCCCTGCTGATGCTCCTGATAGTTCTCATCACGTCCAACTTCTGTTGGCTCTGACAGAAGAAAACTTCATTGACAAAGTGGATAATTCTTACCTGCTTTCCCAGAGCAGCACTCAGCTGAGATTAAGTTCCCTTTGCCTTTATTGCTATTGCTACTATTTCTCAGCATTACTTCCTAGGCTGATCCAGTGTTCTATCAGTAAATAAAACAATGGCTAAACTTGAAGGCAGTTTTAGCAGCATACAGACATTCCTCCACCCCTCTTCTCTTCTCCAAGTTTTTGAACTGTGTTTGTAGCCATTGGGAGGGGCTTTTCTTCAAGCCAGACCCCTCAACTGACTGTGAATAGGACATGTTCCCAGCTGGCCTTACCTTTAGGGTCCTGCCTAGCTCCTCTCTTGCTGTGTCTGTCTGCCTGTTTCCATCTTGAGAAATAGATAGAAGGATAGATGGCTGGCTGGCTGGATGAATAGAGAGAGACAGACAGAGAGAAGGAAGCAAGGAAGGAAGGGAGGGAGGGAGGGAGGGAGAGAGGGAGGGAATCCAAAACTATATTTAGATATTAATGATGTTTAGATAGTTTAAAAATGTTTCTATTCCTCTCTCTCTCTCTCTTTCTCTTCCATTTCCTTTCTGATATGTGTAGGCAGAGCCAGACAGAAGCAAAGAGTCACAGAAAAAGAAAGACTAAGATTTTTTTTTTTTTTGAGATGGAGTCTTGCTCTGTCGCCAGGCTGGAGTGCAGCGGCGCCATGTCGGCTCATCGCAACCTCCGTCTCCAGGGTTCAAGCGATTCCCCTGACTCAGCATCCTGAGCAGCTGGGACTACAGGTTTGCACCACTAATATTTTTATCTTTATTCCAAATTGAAAGATTCGTGACCCTTTACCATTGGAGCTTTCTCCTGAGGGCTCTGGGGGCTCTCTGAAGGGTTTTCCATTTGAATGCCCTAAATAAAGGCAGATATTTTAAAAATTTAAAACCATTTTTAAAATGTAAAAGGAAAATAATAAAGGTCAGAAGCTCTGATCTGCATAAGATCAGGAAGAGCATGGATGAGGGTAAAAATAAAAGAATTTTTTTCTAATTGATCTAATAGATAAAACTTTGTTCAAAATAGTAATAGCAACAATGCATTCAATTGTATCAGTATTTGTAAGTGAAATGGCTGAAAGCAATAAAATAAGGGATGGGAGGAAGGGATTAGGACCATTCTGATATTTTGAGATACACCAACCATGAAGGGGTACAGTGCTATTTGGAAGTGGACTTGGATTAGTTGTAAGTGAATATTACAAACTGTAGTCCAGGCAATAAAAAGAGTAAAAACTAAGAGTAACTAATATGTTAATAAAGGAGAGAAAATGGAATCATATAAAATGCTCAATAAAAACCACAATATGTAGAAAAGAGTACAAGCTAAAAACAGAAACAAAAGCAAGGGCGACAGAAAACAGTAACAAATATATTAGACATTAATCTAACCACAGTCATTTGCTGCATGACAGCATTTGAGTTAACAATGGATCACACAGATGATGGTGGTCCCATAGGATTATAATGGAGCTGACAGTTTTCTGTTGCCTAGTATTGTCTTGATGATCCTGGCCCTATTAGGCCTAGGCTAATGTGCATATTTGTGTCTTAGTTCTTAATAAAAAAGTTTGAGAAGTTAACAATATATATATAAATAGAAAAAAGCTTATAGAATACTGATAAAAGTCAGAAAATATTTTGTACAGTCATCCAGTGTGTTTGTGTTTTAATCTGTGTCATTACAAAATAATCAAGAAGTTAAATAACATTTTAAAAATTATAAAGTAAAACATTTGCAGCAAGCTGAGGTTGATTTATTATGGAAGAAAAATATGTTTCATAAGCTTAATGTAGCCCGAGTGTACAGAGTTTATAAAGTCTACAGCAATGAACAGTAATGTCTTCAGTTCACACCACTCACCTCTCACTGACTCACTCAGAGGAACATTCAGTCTCACAAGCTTCCTTCACTGTAGGTGCCCTATACGGGTAGTACTGTTTCTTATATTTTATGTATGTTTACTGTGCCTTTTCTACGTTTAGATACATAAATACTGACCGTTGTGTTCCAGTTGCCTACATTATTCAGTATAGTAGCATTCTGTACAGGTTTGTAGCCCAGGAGCAATGGTCTCTACCACATAGCCTAGGTGATGCCATCTAGGTTTGTGTAAGTACATTCTGATGTTTGCACAATCATGAAATCCCCTAAGATGCATTTCTCAGAAAGTATATCCTGTCATTAAGTGGGACATAACAGTGTATCAATCATCACATTCAACATCAGCGGTCCAAATGCACCAATTAAAAAATGGAGATTGTTAGACTAGATGAAGAGAACCAAAAATTCAACCATATATCATCCACAATAAACCACCTTTAAATATAAAAATACATACAGATTAACATGAAATGAATGGAGAAAGATATACCATGCTAATACCAGTGAAAAGAAAGTGGGAGTAGCTATATTCATTTCATACAGAGCAGACTTCAGCCCAAGTCAAGTTATCAAGGATAAAAAGAGGTATTATGCAATAACAAAGGGGTTAATTCTCCAAGAAGACATAACAATCCTTACTGTGTACAGACCTAACAACAAGGTGTCAAAACACATGAGGTAAAAACTGATAGAACTTCAAGGAGAAAGAAACGAATCTGTTACTATAATTGGCCATGTCACCACATCTCCACCCAAAGTGGACAAAGCCAAAAATCAGAAAGCTAGTTAAGAACATAAACACAACACCATTAATCAACTGAATATAATAGATATCTATAGACTACCCCATCCAGCAACAGCAGAATACACATTCTCAAACTCACATAGAACATACATCAAAATAAGACATATTCTGGCTGCAAAACACACCTTAACAAATTTAAAATAATGAAAATCATAATAGAAATAATGGAAATCAATATCAGTTCTCAGACCGCAATGGAATTAACCTAGAAATCAATAACAGAAAGAGTTTAAAAATCCCCAAATACTTGAAGACTAACCAATACACTTCTGAATAACACATGGGTCCAAAAATATCTCAAGAAACACTTTAAAATATTTTGAACCAAATGAGAATAAAAACACAACTTAAAATTTGTGAGATGCAGTAAAGCAGTGTTTAAAGCAAAATTCATAGCATTGAATTCACACCCTAGAAAAGAGGAAAAATTTTAAATCAATCACCTAAGGTTTTACCTCAGAAAACTAGAAAAATAAGAAAAAAATTAAATTCAAAACAAGTAGATGAAAATAAATAAAAATTAAAGCAGAAATCAATAAAATTAGAAAAAGAAAATTAATAGAAAAATTATCACAACCAAATGCTGGTTCTTTGAAAACATCAGTAAAATTGATAAGCCCCAGGTCAAGCTAACTAAGAACAAAAGAGAGATGACACAAATTACTAATATCAGAAATAAAAAAGGGAACATTACTACAGGTCTCAAGACATTAAAGCAATAATTTAAAAATGCTATGAAAAATTCTATGTCCACAAATTTAATAACCTAGATGAAATGAGACCAATTTCTTAAAAGACACAATATGAAAAAAGTCACAAAAGAAGAAATAGACAATGTTAATAGGCCTATATATATTAGGGAAATTGAATTAATAATAGCTTTCTAAAACAGAAAGCAACAGACCTAAATGGGTTCACTAATGACTTCTACCAAACATTTTAGGAAAAAAATTATACCAATTCTCTATGGTCTCTTTCAGAAGACATTTTCTTTTATTAAAAAAAATAATTTCAATAATTTCATTAGCTGCTTTTTAACTCATTTTATGAGGCCAGCATTACTCTAATAACAAAACCAGAAAACAGTATTATGAGAAAAAGAAAACTACAGACCAACATCTCTTATGAACATAAATGCAAACATTTCCAACAAAATATTAGCAAATTAAATCCAACAATGTATAAAATAAATGATATACTACAACCAAATGAGATTTGGAGTATGCTAGACTGGTTTAACATTTAAAAATCAATTAATGTAATCCATTATATCAACAGGCTAAAGAGAAAAAAAAATCACGGTTCTATTAATAGATGCAGAAAAAACATTTGACGAAATCCAACACCCATTCATGTTATGAACTCCCAGTAAAATAGGAAGAGAAGAACCTTCGCTCAGTGTTATAAAGAACATCTACATGAAACCTTCAGCTAACACCATACATAAGAGTGAGAAATTCAAATCTTTCCTGCTAAGATCAGAAACCAGACAAGAATGTCTCCTCTCACCACTGCTTTTCAGCATTGTACTGAAAGTCCTAGCTAATGCAATAAGGCAAGAAAAGGAAATAAGAGGTATACCTCTGGGGAAGAATGAAATGAAACTATCCTTTTTCACAAATGACCTGACTATTTTTATAAAAGATCTCAAAGAATCAATAAAAGAGCCCCTAGAGTTGATAGGTGATTACAGCAAAGTTAGAGAATGCATAGCTGATACATAAAAGTCTATTATTTTTCCCTAACCAAGAACAAGTGAAGTTTGAAACTAAAACACAATACTATTTATGTTAGCACACCAAAAAAAATTTATAAATATAACAAAACATGTATAAGATTTATATAAGAAAAACTATGCAATTATGATGAATAAAATCAAAGATGAACTAAACACATGGAGAGATATTCCATGTTCCTGGATAGACTCAATATTATCAAGGCCTCAGTTCTTCCCAATTTATTCTATAGATTCAATTCAATCCCAATCAAAACCCCAAAAAGTTATTTTGTGGATAACTTTAAATCAGTTTAGAAATTGATTGTGAAGTTTTGATGAAGAGGCAAAAAACAAAAATAGCCAACTTAACATTAGAAAAGAAGAACAGTAAGAGGGCTGACACTATCTGACTTCAAGATCTGCTACAAATCTACAGTAATAAAGACAGTTTAGTATTGGTGAAAGAATAGATGAATTAACCAATGGAACAGAATAGAAAGCCCAGAAATAGGTCCACAGAAATAGAATCAATTGATCTTTGACTAAAGAGAAAAGGCAACACAATAAAGAAAAGAGTAGGTTCAACAAATGATGCTAGAACAATGGGATATCTACTCTCTACATGCAAAACAAAAATGAATCTAGCCACAGACCTTACATTCTCCACCAAAAGGGACTAAAAATGAGCCATAGACCTAAATTTAAAATATACAACTATGCGGGGAGGTTGGGGAGGGATAACACTGGGAGAAATGCCTGATGTAGGCGACAGGGGGATTGGAGACAGCAAACCACCATGGCATGTGTGTATCTATGCAACAATCCTGCAAGATCTGCACTTGTACCCTAGAACTTAAAGTACAATAAAAAAATAATAATACTATACAACTACAAAATTTCTAGAAGATAATATGGGAAAATATCCGATGACCTGGGGATTGGCGATCATTTTTTAGTTGCAACACCGTAGGTATGATCTATAAAAGAAAAAGTTGACAAGCTGGACTTTATTATTAAAAATTTCTATTCTGTAAAAAATACTGCTGAGAAAATGAAAAGAGAGCCGCAGATTGAGAGAAAACATTTGCAAAAGGCATATCAGATAAAGGACTGTTATCCAAAATATACAAAGAACTCTTAAAACTCAACAAGAACACAACTAACTCCACTAGAAAATGGGCCAAAGACCTTAAGAGACACCTCACCAAAGAAGGTATACAGGTGGCAAATAAGCATATGAAAAGATGCTCCATATCAGACGTCATCAGGGAACTGCAAATTAAAATAACAACGAGATACCACTGCATACCTATTAGAATGGCCAAAATCCAGAACACTAACAGTACTATTGGATGAGGAGCACCAGGAGCTCTCATCATTGCTGGTGGAGATGTAAAATGGTACAGCCGCTCTGGAAGATAATTTGTCAGTTTCTTACAAAACTAACCATACCCTTTCCATATAACCCAGAAATCACACTCCTTGGTATACAGCCAAAGGAGTGGAAAACTTGTGTCCAAAAAAGAAAAAAAAAAAACCCTGCACATGAATATTTATAGCAGCTTTATTCAGAATTGCCAAAACTTGGAAGCAACCAAGAGGTTTGCAGTGGGTGAATATATAAATAAACTGGGGGAGATCCAAACAATGGAATATTATTCACTAAAAAGAAATGGGCCATCAACCCATGAAAAGACATGAAGGAAACTTAAATACAGCTTGCATTTACTAAATTTAAGAAGCTAAAAAATAATAATAATAAAATAAAAAATAAATTTGAGAAGCTAATGTGAAAAGGCTGCATAATGTATGATTCCAACTATATGGCATTCTAGAAAAGGCAAAACTAAGGACACAGTAAAAAGATCAGTGGTTGCCAGGAATTAGTGGGGATGAACAAACAGAACACAAAGAATTTTAGGGAAACAATTACTTTGTATGATACTATAATCCTAGATACAAATCATTATACACTTGTCCAAACCCATAGAATACATAACACCAAAAATGAACTCTGAAGTAAACTATGGACTCTGAGTGATAATGATGTAAGTCAATATAGGTTCATTACTTTTAACAATGCACCTCTATAATGGGTAATATTGATAATGGGGGAGGCTGTGCATGTGTGGGGCAGGGGGTACATGAGAAATCTCTGTACCTTTCAGTCCATTTTGCTGTGAACTAAAACTGCCCTAAAAAAAATAATAAGCAAGTTCATTTTAAAAACAGCAACCACGACATATCTGGGAAATGGATCAATCGATCTATCTATCATCTTCATATTCTAAATTGTTGGTTACAGATTATGATCATATTCATAATCTAAATTATAGGTTGACTGACTTTGGAGATTATTGGCACAAAAGCAATTTTAAAATATTCAGACCAAAAAGGGGTAATTGTGTAGTAGGCTCAGATATACTATAATATCATTTAAACAAATATTTCTGAAGTGTAAATAAAAAAAGTCTCAAGTTTTCACAAGAACAAAATTCTAAGATCTGATGAACCTTGTCAAGAAAAACTAAGAATAATCTCATCTTGTTCTAGAAAAAAATATATATTAATTATTATCACAAAAAAGGGGGAACATTTGATCTCTATACCTGGTAAAATATATGCATTAAGAATTACTAAAAAACAAAAACTTTAAAGGTCTAAAAGAATTTGTAGAAGGTCAAAGTTATACCCAGTTTGAGAAACAGCATTCTCAACTTTTTGCGTGTGGGCAGTTCAGTCCACAGTGTGCGATACTCACTGGAGCACTTTAAGTTACAAACACCTAAACCGCTATGGAAGCAAACACTAAGCGTCACTATTAGAGTTTTGCTTTGTTTCCTTCTCCCTTTCTTTTAATTCAGGGCGTTAGCAGTGACTTTATTTCCTAATGACATGGATGCGCAGCTCCCCATGTTCACACACATGAAAAATGTCCAAATACAGAAAAGCAATGCTTCCTAAAGTTTGGCTTCAGGTAGCCTTAATTCTCAGAGATGTGCAGCCATAAACAGAGCTTTGCTCTGTATATGAAAAAACCACATGTCCCCTTTTTAATTATTAAATATATTATGAATACAGATCTAGTCTACAAAAAACACAGGTAGTTCTTTCTATTATTTTCACATTTCATTAAACAGAGAATAAGTCAAGTTGCATTTTCTTTCTCACCAAGTCATCCTAAATCTCCGTGATGGATAGCACATACTTACATGTCTCTAATGCTACAACCACGCTTCTCATTTGTATGGATGTCATTTCTGCTTCTGTCTTAATTCCCTACCCAAAATGAGTGCAAGGTTTTTGATGTGTTTTTTTAAATCTAGAATCCCCATAGAGGAGAAAATAGAAGCTATTATGGTGCATTTATACAGTGTAGATGTTCAAAAAATATGTTGGGATAATAAATGCAGGCACACATCACAGTTGTTTATCACCAGACTCCAAACTTAAAAGAAAATGCTCAGAAATAGCTGTGAGTCACCCACCTTTAGGATCTTATGCTATTTGGCTGACCTAAATATAAGCACGTTAACCAGTGTATCCTTCTGTGTACCACTGTCAGAAAAACAAGCAGAAGGAACTTGCAGTTTTTTAGTGAATATGCCCAGAGAGCAAGATAAGACTCTCTTGGGCAGCGGGAGGTGGAAAGGTGGAGGAAAAAAAAAAAAAAGAAAGAAAGAAAAGTCAGCTGGTCCCAATGGCTCATGCCTGTAGCACTTTGGGAGGCTGAGCCAGGTGGGTCACCTAAGGTCAGGAGTTCAAGACCAGCCTGGCTAACATGGAGAAACCTAGTCTCTACTACAAATACAAAGATTAGCCAGGCATGGTAGCACACACCTGTAATCCCAGCTACATGGGAGGCTGAGGCAGGAGAATCACTTGAACCCGAGAGGTGGAGGTTGCAGTGAGCCAAGATTGCACCACTGCACAGCCCCTGTGACAGGGCGAGACGCTGTCTGAACAAAACAAAACAAAACAACAGGCCCTCTTTAATTCTGGAGTCAAGTCTAAGTGGCGAGGGATGATCAAAGTGTTCCGTGACCTCAAAGATGAAGGAAATAACCCTGGACCTTACAACCCAGCATGGCTCTTTATTTTGATGAAACAGAGTATGTGCCTTTCTGCCACATTCACATTTTAACTACAGGATTGCTTTTCTTTTGGTTTTTAAAGTGCTAATATAGTGAACATTATCTCATATTTCTTTACTCAGAAAACATTCCATGAGAAATTCTAAATGCCATAGAGACACAGTGACATCATTAATTTCAAAACTTTGTTTTCTCCTCAACAAGATTAGAAAATTGATTAGCCTATAAGTAGCATCACCAGTATCAATTATCTCAGCCATGACAAGGAATTCCAAAGACATTTAGGTTCTTAAAATACTAGAGGCAAGGCGTACTGTGCTTTTTTAGTGCCTTCAGCAAATTCAGCATTTGATTTTTATAACTATTTCTTCAAAGATGGTCTTGCCTTCCCAGTGCACATAGTCTCGAAGAAAACTGACTTGATTAATTCTGTGCACAGCAACATAATCAGATTGAAACACTTTTTAAACTAGGAAAACTCCATTATCATATAGCTTATTATTACATGGATTTAGATAGGGTGCAGGTCAGATTATATCTCTGGATCATCATAATTATATAGATTGAAAAGCAGACACGAGGCAATAACAGCCCACGAGGCAAGGGTTAAACAGGTCACTGGCAAAATAAAAAGGATACACTGTAATACTTTCCTCTCCCTTCATTTAAGAAAATAAAATTTTTTTCTTTAGATCAAAGGAGACTACTATGAGGACACCTGAAACAATAAAGGTTTCAATAAAGAATGTTATAGCACTTTGCAAAGAAAATGTGATAATGAAAATGCAGCTTAAGGGTGAAATTGGAGAAAAAAAAAAGACAGCATATTTTGGCTTTTTATTACAGGGTATTTAAGAGACAGCTTGGCAATAAATGTTAACATCTTTCTAACAGTTGGAAATGCAGTAGTATAAAGCTGAAAACTCACCTTGACTTATTGACACAGCTAGTTTTAAGTTACATTGCTCATTCCCAGAGGAACTGCACCGCACTGCAAAAAAAAAAAAGTGCTGAGCTTCACTCAGTAAATGGAGGTGGTTGTGAGTTCCCGTTACACTGTCACATCAGACATCTTCACTCAGTGGAGGGAATAAGAAAGGGAAGGAGCAGGCAAATCAGTGAAGAGGAAGAAAAAAGAAAAGTGAAGAAGGAAAAAGAGAAGGTCAGAGAAAAACCTCCAATAAGATGCCAATTATCCTGAATGCCAATTAATTAAAAAAAAAATGATTTCCAAAGCTCTTTTTACGTTGAGACACAGAAAGGATAAAAAGTAATTAAAAGCATTTGGTAGAATGATTTATTTTCCTTTGGGTATATACCTAGTCCTGGGACTGCTGGGTCAATTATTCTACCAAAAAGACACATGTACATGTATGTTCATTGCAGTGCTATTTACAAAAGCAAAGACATGGAATCAACCTAGGTACCCATCAGTGGTGGACTGGATAAAGGAAGTGTGGTGCATACACACCATGGAACACTACAAAGCCATTAAAAAGAATCAATCATGTCCTTTGCAGAACCATGAATATAGCTGAAGGCCATAATCTTAAACAAATTAATGCAGGAACAGAAAACCAAATACTTCATGTTCTCACTTGTAAGTGGGAGCTAAACACTGAGGACACGTGGACATGAAGGAAGGAACAACAGACACTGCTGACTACAGGAGAAGGGAGGGAAAGGGGCAGGGCTTGAAAACCTACTTACTGGGTTCTATGCCCCCTACCTGGGTGATGGGATCCATTCCCCGAACCACAGTATCATGCAATATACTCATGTAACCTGCACATGTATCCTCAGAATCTCAAACACAACTTGATGTTATTTTAAAAAAAAAGAAAGCAAAGAAATTAAAGGCCTTTTGTTCTCAACATGATTACAATTTAGTTAAAAGACTAATGATTCAACCTTGACAAAATGATGGAAAGATAGTATTAAGAGTCAAATCACACAACAATTATGTGTGTTCTCATGGTTTGTATGTTTATTAAGTTATCTTTTTCTGAAATTTTAATATAGAAATTGGTTTAAAATTGAAAAGACAGATAGATACTCCTGCTACAAGAAAAGATGACTTATAAAAACATTGTCACCGAGTGCGGTGGCTCATGCTTGTAATGCCAGCACTTTGGAAGGCCAAGGTGGGCAGATCATTTGAGGTCAGGAGTTTGAGACCAGCCTGGCCAACATGCAGAAACTCCATCTCTACTAAAAATACAATTAGCTGGGCATGGTGGCAGGCACCTGTAATCCCAGCTATTTGGGAGGCTGAGGAACGAGAATCGCTTGAACCAGGAGGCAGAGGTTGCAGAGCCAAGATCACACCACTCCACTCTTGCCTGGGTGACAAGAGTGAAACTCCATCTTAAAAATACATACATACATGCATGTGTGTGTGTATATATATGTATATATATATACACACACACATACACACACACGTATTCATTATATATATTCAATATATATCTTCATATACATACATATATATAGTCTTTAAATTAATTCTTAAATTGGACAAAATTCCAATCAAGATTTCCAGGGGATTTGTGAACTTCTTCAAATATTCACATGGATTAAAGAGTACACACTAAACAAATAGCTAAGTCAACTCTACAATACAAGAAGATAGACACGTGATTTGTCCCTCTCAGATATTAAAGCACAGTAACTAAATACAAAAGACTGGAAAAGATCAAGGAAGTTAAATTCATAGAGCAGAAGAAAAGAATCTGATTCAGACTCATGCACATGTGGGAATTAACACATGACAGAGTGACACCCCAAATTACAGGGAAGGAGTGAATTATAAGTGGTAGTAGGAAAACTGGCTCACCGTATGGAAGGAGATCAAAGTGGATGCCTACCTTATGCAATATTTAAAGGTAAGCTCCAAATAGAGTTAAAGATAAGAATATGAAAAATGGAAGTGTCAATTAATTGAAGATGGTATACTTAATTTTCTTTAATCTATTAATGGAAAGGGCTTCTTAAACAAACTGCAGGGCAAAATGTTTATCAAATTGATCATATAAAAATGGGCAAGAATAAAACTAACAAAGGGCACCATGAACAGATATAATAGGAAGATGACAGAATGGGAGAAGATATTTACAATGTCTAAATCCAACAAGGAATATAGAAGGAAATAAAGAGAATTCAAGCACACCAATAGAACATTGGACAAATGATATGAATAGAAATCATTTTAAAAAGTAAAACAAAAGGGCTAATAAATATATTTAAAAGTTGTTCAACCTTTATAATAATTAGGGAACTACAATTTAAACTAACAATAATATATTGACTAGATTAGGAAAAAATGTGAAAGCTGAAGAAAGCCAATTATTGGCAGGTATATAGAGATCTGGGAACCCTCATGTATGACCGGTTGGAAAGTAGAGCAAGACTGAGTCCGATTCAGTAATAACATACCTTACGATGGCTGTATATCCATCTGTTCCATGAAAGGGCTGTATGTACAAAGCAGCCCCCACATGCTGAAGAAGCCAAAAAAGAACAGGGGAGACCAATTCAGTTTGGCGGTGAAGAGTGTTTTAATGGCCAGGCACCGTGGCTCATGCCAGTAATCCCAGCATTTTGGGAGGTCGAGGCGGGTAAATTACCTGAGGTCGGGAGCTTGAGACCAGCGTGACTAACATGGAGAAACCCCGTCTCTTCTTCAAAAAATATAAAAATTAGTTGGGCATGGTGGCACATGCCTGTAATCCCAGCTACTCAGGAAGCTGAGGCAGGAGAATCACTTGAACCCAGGAGGTGGAGGTTGTGGCCAAGATCGCACCATTGCACTCCAGCCTAGGCAACAAGATCGAAACTCCGTCTCAAAAAAAAAAAAAAAAAAAGAGTTTAACCGGGGGAACTTACAGACAGAAGCGTGGTCTTGGGCAGTTGCGAGACAGGTGGCTCGTCATACCTGCTACCCCTAGACCCAGGGCTGGGTATATTTCCATAGGGAAAGGGGATACATGATCTATGCAAGACAAGTAAAGGCACCCTCCAGAACAGGCCAGTGTCACAACCTGTAACCTGTGCCATAACATCAAGGTTGACCGGTTCCTACACCACACACAGGAGACAAAATAGCAATCATAGCAATCAGGAGGCATTTACGGGACAGGGGTAATCAGAAGTCAACGTGGTGGATTAGCAGCCAAGGTAGAGTCACTTTTGTCTCCACATCATCTCAGAGAATCCCCCCACGGTTCTTTAGGGCATCTGTTAAGGTGTTTGTCACAGCACTGCTTGTGTTAGTAGGGCATTGGAGGCAAACTAAGTATCCATCCCTGAAGGAATGGGAAAGTCAAAAGGTAATAGATGCTTTTAATGGAGTATTAGGCAACAGTTAGAAGCCATAGATTACATGTAAATGCAGGAACATGGATGGCTCTCGGAAATGCCCTGCCAAATGAACAGCAAGATAAGAATGATATTCGTACCACAATATCACATAATAATGTATTAAAAATACATG
Organism: Cacajao melanocephalus; assembly: GCA_963573385.1. Classification (NCBI taxonomy): domain Eukaryota; kingdom Metazoa; phylum Chordata; class Mammalia; order Primates; family Pitheciidae; genus Cacajao; species Cacajao melanocephalus. The sequence goes on from CAUYLG010063314.1 coordinate 53,194, forward strand.
CCAGGCCAGGCGTGGTGGCTCACGCCTGTAATCCCAGCACTTTGGGAGGCCGAGGTGGGCAGATCACCTGAGGTCAGGAATTGAGACCAGCCTGATCAACATGGTGAAACCTCGTCTCTACTAAAAATACAAAACTAGCTGGGCGTGGCAGTGCGCACCTGTAATCCCAGCTACTCGGGAGACTGAGGCAGGAGAATCACTTGAACCTAGGAAACAGAGGTTGCAGTGAGCTGAGATTGCACCACTGCACTACAGCCTGGGTGAAAGAGTGAGACTCTGTCTCAAAAAATAAAATAAAATAAAAATGCATGCCTACATACATTGTGCATGATAATATCCTCCCAAAGAGTACACAATGAAAAGGGAGGGATTCGAGTGACTTTACAGTGGAGAAACCTGACAATCACTGCCTCAGCCATGTGATCAAGGTCAACACCAACACTGATAAGTCACATGGACAGCATCTACCCTTGATGTGAAGGACCTTTAACCTCTGCAGTCTTACTCTCCAAGGACACAAAACTCCAGTCTCATCACAAGAGAAACATCAAATAAATCTCAGCTAAAGGCCATCCTACCAAATACCTGACCAGTAATCTTCAAAACTGTCAAAGTCATCCAAAACAAGGAAGATCTGAGAAACTATCATAGTCTAGAGGAGCCTTCTGAGACATGACGCTAAATATAACATGGAATCCTGAGTGGGAACCTGGGACAGAAAAAGACAAGAGGAGGAAACTAAGGAAATCTGAACAAAGATTGGACTTGACACTTTAAAATATAGGTTATAAGCCAGGCATGGTGGCTCATGCCTGTAATCCTAGCACTTTGGGAAGTGGAGGTGGGTGGATCACCTGAGGTCAGGAGTTTGAAACCAGCCTGGCCAACATGGTGAAACCCCACCTCTACTAAAAATACAAAACATTAGTCGAGGGTGGTGCCAGGCTCCTATAATCCCAGCTACTTGGGTGGCTGAGGCAGGAGAATCACTTGGAACCTGGGAGGCAGAGGTTGCAGTGAGCCAAGATCGCACCACTGCACTCCAGCCTGGGTGAAAAGAGCAAAACTCTGCCTCAAAAAAAAAAAAATATATATATATATGTATCTTATACTATATATATATTATATAACTGTTAATACAATATTACTATTATATGTTATATATGTTATATAATAGTAATAATGAATTAATACTTGTTCATTAGCTGTGACAAATGTACCATAGCAATATAAGATGTTAACAGTAGGGGAAAGAAAATGTGTCCAGATACATAAAAATATTCCATACTTTATAACCTTCCTGTAAATCTAAAACTATTCTAAACTTTTTAAATTATGTTAAAAAAAAAAATCCATGCCCACAAACCCATACACATCTTAAAGAACATATGCAAATAAGAGTCACATCAAATTTCATAAAATAGTTATCCATGAGGGCATAGGGAGGGGATGGGTATGAAGAAAGGGGTTAAAAACAAAGAAGATCCCTCGCCTTCTTGTGTTACGGAAGAAGAAACTAAAATCTGGAAGGGTTAAGTGATTTAACTAAGACTGTTCCTCCAACAGGGACCTTCTGACCCTGGGTACACCAAAAGCTGTTTTCACAGCTAAGACTTGCTCTGAGGATAAACTACGAGTGAATTCACTCCAGGGATAGAAGGAAAATTCAGCAGGTGAATCAAAAGGCATCCTGAACCTTTCCATTAAATGGGAAAAGAAGATGTCGGTTTTGGTCTTAGCATCCCAGAGGGCTCCCTACAAGGTTAAAGATGGGAGCTGGCTTTAGGGCCAGAGACCTGGAATGTCAGATAAGGGATATTATCAAGGGCAGAACCTGGAGAAGCTAAATTTCCAGAAGATGTACTGATGATAAGTTGATAGCTCCGTGGAATTAATGAAAAACATCAATGGGAAGGAGTTCTTGGACCAGAAGGCAGGGAAACTTCCCAAGTCAGAACAAAGATGGGGAATGGCAAAGCCAGACCTGTAGAGAGGCTCAGAAGAGGAGTATTTGGCAGAGGTAGAAAACAGTTTTGTTCTTTTTCCTATCAGTAAAACCTAAAAACTTTAAAAGGACTATAAGAGCCTTTCCTGCAACTGGCATAGTGGCAGCAAAGGCGATCCCAGAGGTTGGGGGAGAAGAGGGGCTGGGGAGGGGGTGGAGAGGAGGCACGGAAGCCGGGATGCGAAGGTGGCCCGGGCACCTCCTGAGGGGGTGCAGTTATGCATTCATAGGATCCTCTGAGAAAGCAACAGCATTCAAAGTTAGAAAAGTACCACTCAAAATTAAATCATCTCAGTATAGAAGCCTGAGGAAACTAATTAAATTCTCAAATCATAGCAAACAAGGAGAGCACACTGTTCTCAACACCTCCGAGTATCAGAAGGAATTTAGGCGAAGACACATGTTTTTGCTCCACACTCAAGCCCACCTACTTTGGGGATTCCCCGGCCTGCTAATATCTTTCTGAAACGATAAACAATCCCAGATGGCTGAACTACTTGGGGGTCAGGATTGCATATGTTTTCACGTGAATACGGGGAATAGAAAAGCTGGAAGAAAAATTGTCACAGTCAATAACCAATCAGTATGGGTCGAGATCTGAAAAGCAACTGATACATGCATCACTGCACAAGTATTCACAAGGAGAAAGTCTTTTTCCTACCAGGGTTTTATCAAGGCTACGTGCAGTTATCAGTCAATTTATCAAGTACTTTACAAATTATGATACAATCATAAAATGAAAATCTATGCCACAATTAAGACAAATGAAACTAAAATTATAACATGTTACCATTTCTGAAAAATACATAAAAGGAAAAATTAAGTTGCATCTATATGCATGGAATATTTCAAAGAAAATTGGGAAGGCTGGTTTCATCTGAGAACTAGGTAGCTAAGAAACAGGAATAGGTAGGGAACTTTTCACATACTATACTCTTTCATAGTTTTTGAATTTTGAATTGTGAATTTACTGCCTCTTCAAAAAATGAATAAAATGTTAAAATAACAAATATTTACATATTTATACTCCACCACTTTGCTCAGAGACTTCAATAACATATACCAAAATATATCTACATGTAATACAATCAGATAAAATAAATGAGTGATACATATTTAAAATAAAACAGGAGAGGGCAGGTGTGGTGGCTCACACCTGTAATCCCAGCACTTTGGGAGGCCAAGGGGGATGGATCACCTGGGGTCAGGAGTTCAAGACCAGCCTGGCCAACATGGTGAAATCTCGTCTGTATTAAAAATACAAAAATTAGCCAGGTGTTGTGGTGCATGCCTGTAATCCCAACTCCTCCAGAGGCTGAGGCAGGAGAATCTCTTGAACTCGGGAAGCAGAGGTTGCAGTGAGCCGAGATTGTGCCAATGCACTCCAGCCTGGGTAACAGAGCAAGACTCCATCCCAAAAATAAAAATAAAAATAAAATAAAACAGGAGAAACAAAATAACAACTAGAGGTAAGTCAAGTACAAGATGTAGACAGAGCATTTTGTTTGATCGCTGGATGTGGCCATGCATTTGGTGTCAAAAGCAAAGCAAGAAACAAAGTCAAGTGTCTCCATTGAGCTGCCACTCAAAAGATGAATGGCTTTTCTTGAAGAGGAGAGCAAAGGAAAATGTCTGTCAAACATCCTTCTAAATAAGACCCCAGGATACCACAGGCAGTGTCCTCGATCACAGTGCACAGCTGAGACCCTCAGGAGGACCCTGTCCTTCCACCTCCATGCGGAAGGTAGGATGGTTCAGGCTATTTAGCAGTGAGGCACACAGCTCAGGACCTGAGAGACAGCTGGCCCCAGAAGGCAGGCACAAGAGAAATGCTGTGTGTCAGACGCGCCACTTGGCACACAGGCTCCAACTTCCAACCAGAAAACCTCTTGTGCTTGATCAACGAAGTCAGGGGAAACGGAGAGAAAAGTCTAAGTCAATAGCATGTTCTTCTTTTGTCTTTTAGACAAACAGCACTTTGCTTGTTTCCATTTCCTCCCCAGCACTGTAATAAAACGGGCATCAGCTTCCCAGCAGCTCCTAAACACTCGGTTTCAACAGTTGTTTTATTCATTCGTTTGCCAAAACCACTCCCTTTGGGAAAGCACAGACTTTCCTCTCCTTCTCTTTCTTCTTCACCCCGGCATCCACCACGCAGGTCCTAATCACCACATTTCCTCCAGTGTCACCCATATATGGTGCACAGAGACAATGCTATGTGTTCACCAAACCAGTTTCATTTTCTTCCTGGGCACCCAGCAAAGTGACATGCCCCAGCCTCTCTATAGTAAGAAGAAAACGTGATTGAGTTCTGGTCCATGGAATCGGGGGGATATCATATCAGCCATTTCCAGGGCTGGTCCCTAAAATGTCCTGGGCAGTCACCCACAATCCCCATCAGTTTCCCAGATACCAGCTGGATTTTGATACTGAGGGCAATGTCGGAAGCCTCTGCCTGTCCGAGTTCTAAACAGTTATGTAACCCAAAATCCCCCTCCACTAACCTACAATGGCTATAATGTGAGCAAGAAAAAAAATTTTATTTTAAGATGCTGAAAGTATTTGTTGCCAGAATTAGCCTGCCTTGTCTAACATAGATATTGGGGTTATCCTGTAACAGGGAAAAAAAAAAAAAAAAAAAACCATGACATTGGCTTGGCAGATGTGTAGTAAGTGGGGAAGGTTCAGATATTGCAGACCTAGGTTACATGGTAAAACTTGCCTACAATACTTTGGAAGTCACACTACCTGCCTACTGAGCTTACAGTTGTAGGAGAACCAGATGGTTCTATTCTAGGACATGGATAGAGTTCTAGAAGAAATGGAAGAGGATAAAGAACACTTTAATATATGTCATTTTGTTACTATATTCGTTACTAATTGTCCATATTGGTGTTTGGTCAAGTTTTTCAAGAAAAAAAAGTCAGAATGCAACTTACGCATTAGCAGATAGAAGGCATATGAAAGAGAGATAATCCATCAATTTAGGACATAGAGACTTGGAAAGGCCATTTGCCAATTGCTTCTAGACACCCAACCATGAGAGATGGCATTTTTAAACACACTGAGGGTTGGAGATCCAGGGAAACTTCTCAGTTGAGCATGTGACTCAGGCCTTTGGCAAAAATCAAATGAAGGGCATAGCCTTGCCACCAGCTTTTTTTAGATAACCTCAAGATACCCACCATTACATTGGAAAAAAGAAAGAGACAGTGCTTCCTCACAGGGGTTAGGAAACATTAAAATAAACAAGCAGTCTTGAAATTGTATTTAGGAGAGAAAATTTGTTTTGTTACTGAGACATGGAACTTTCTAAAAAAAAAAATCGGAAGCCTTTTTACATTATTGAAAAAATAGTATTACTAAAGACATTGTGATACTAAATTAGAAACACTTTTAATATTCTTCAAGCCTTAAATCAGTCTCAGGAAGGAAGTAGGCTATGAATGCTAGCAGTCCCTAGGAGGGGAGAGGACCCAAGATCCATTTCTGATGTGGCCAGGAGAATAATGGACAGGAAAGAACTCCAGGGGTCAGTGTCAGGGGTCATTGGGAAAAATGACAAAGACAGTCCCTCCCACAGAGGAAGATGAGATTCTATTCCAGGAACTTGCCCCACTTTATGGACAGGGAAAAGTGACAGTGTCACCCTGCAGGATGCTAGCTTTGCTATGGACCAGTGATTTCTCTTTGTCTTCATTCTTCTTTTTTTCTGGATGGGAAATGTTACTGTTATCATCACCATCCAAAAGTGTAGGGGGTAAGTGGTAATATTTTTCTTTTGCTCATAAGTCGCTGAACCACGAGGAGTCACATTCCCACTCAATAGGGAGGCCCACCCCTGGAGATCCTGAAATTTGAGCTGAACACGGTGATTGGGAAGAACTTGAGGTCATTCCTGTTAAGAGGGGATGTGTGTGTTCTGTGTTAGGGGAAGAATGAAATGGATAGCTGGTGTCCAGAAGGGTAGAGTGGCAGAGATGACGCTATGTGTTTGTTAAATCTGTTTCCTTTTATCCACACGTTTAAGTTGCATTTTCCAACTTCTCCTGCAGGTAGGTGGGCTATGTGACTGAGTGCTAGCCAGTGGGATACGGTCTGACCCCTAAACTCCACTAAGTGACATCATCTGCTCTCTGCAAATGAGAATTCGGGCAACAGAGCATACTCTACCTGTGTTCTCTTAACCAATGGTCATGAAGCACATCATTTAACAGCTGCTCTTAGCCACGTGCGTATTGCCATGAGTTGGATGAGTTCTTTAGCCTACTGTTATCTTCTTCATTAAAGCCTCTTACCAGCAATTCATTTTGTGTTCCAGTGAACCATTGTTACTAATAATGACTAATACAAGGTAAGATGCCCATGCTGGCCCTGCTGGAATAAAACAAAAGGAAAATATAACAATAGTTACAAATCTTACAGAAGATTAAGATTCTTCAATAAAATGAAAAAGGAAACAGAAGTGGAACATTAACAGACAAGCAGGGATAGGTCACCACACACCAATCATCCAAAAAGATCTTCCATATGGAATAATTTTATTTATTGTATCAGAAATATTATCTGTGTCAGTAAGTCTAGGATATTATGAAGATATTGCCCTGGATAAATGTACCCATAATTGTACTAACAGCCTCCGGGAGAATTAAGCAGTCATGATGCCAGGATGTTCAAAAACACTGAAACAGTGACTCTCAATGTGTAATGCAAATAAGGGATCCTCGCAGGCATCCTGCCACAAAGACTTTTCCTAATCTTTGCCCAGTTAGCTCTTGAATCTCCAGGAACACTTCACCTGCAATACCTAGGGTAAGTGTGGGCCCGGCTGGACTCAGGTCCAGTTGGTGCAGTGCTGGGTGGAGCCGATGGGCTACAGTCACAGCCTGAACTAAAACCCACAATTCTCATGCATCTGAAGGAAGTTGTTTTGCCTGCATGCTCACTTTGAGCTATTAGAAAAAAGAAAAAGCAAAGGTAAGAAGAAGTATGAGAGTCTATGAGAGAAAAGGCAACAAAGGCATTAATAGCTCTGGAAAGTCATGAAACTTTAATCAGCACATTTTAGAAACCTTAATTTTCACCTTTTTATCACTACCCACAGAACACTTACACCGGATCGCCAGCCTGACTTACAGAAGCTAGAAAATGCCCTTCCAGCTGCTCCCCTGGATTAAATAAAAGCTAAGCAAGGCCAAAGTTCTGTTGGAAGGCAATCACAACAGCTGAAACAGAAAATAATATGTTTTGGCATGTCTCTGAAGGTCCAATATGCCTGCTGCTACCATGATGAGTGAACAATACTAGATTCTGCCATTCCCAGGTGGACTAAAGGGGCTCTTTCACCCGTACTGATATTACATCAAGATTTAGAGATGTTTGAAAATTTTCCCACTGGCTTGGAGAAATGCCTTTGCCACACCTATAAAACCATCACTCATAGCCCTATCTTGACATTGGGCTCTCAAGTACAAACTGACGCTTAGTGTATTAATACGTCATCACCTCATCTGGTGCAGACACCTTGGCCTTCATCAAACTTGCCCCACCCCTCCCTTCCTCCAGTCCACCCCCCAACTCAGTCTGTGCATCTCTGTCAGTGCCAGTGAGTGACAGCCAGGAGCAAAGGTCTACAGTGGGGAGCAGTGGAGGTATGGCGGGATGGCAGGAATGCACAAAAACACTTAGTACATGGCTCCCACCTGCCCTCAGGAAGCTTGCAGTCCTCTTGGGAGGGACAAGGATGCCTAACCACTGATTTCACTTGGAGCAATTAATGAGACATGTGGCACATCAACACAAGGGCTATTAGGGTTCGCAGGAAGGGACAAGCATTTGGGCTGGTGCATGTAGGCCTGGCTTGATGGGATCTGCCCAGCAAGAGTTCTTCTCGCTCTCCTAGGTCTACTCAGTACCTTCTTCCTTTGGCTTTGTGTGTGCGTGTTTATGAATTCCTTTTTAAATATATATACGTATATATTCTAACTACACATTCTAATATATAGATAGATAATATATAAAGAATATATAATGTTTTTATGTGTTCATATATATGTATAGGGAGAGAGAAAGTCCTTACTTAACATCATTCACAGGTTCTTGGAAACTGAACCTTTAAGTGAAACCACGTCTAGCAGGTCTTCAAGTAACATCATTTCATTCAATGTTACTTCAGTATAACACTGATGAGGAAAAAGACTGGCCTCATTATACACCATTTCACTTAGAGTCACAGTTTACAAAGACTGATGCACAGCAGAAGGACTATGTGTGTGTGTGTGTGTGTGCGAGTATGTGTGTGTGTATGTATGTGTGTGTACGTATGTGTGTGTACGTATGGGTGGGTGTGTATGCATGTTTCTGTGTGTGTTTGTGTGTGTACATGTGTGCGTTTATGTACTGGGGAGTGTGTGTGTGTTTATGTGGGTTTGTGCAGGTGTGGGTATTTATGTGTGTATATGTGTATGTGTGTGTTTATGTGTATGTTTGTGTGTGTATGTGTGTGGGTATGCAGGGGTGTGTGTATAGTGTGTTTATGTGTAGGAGGTGTCAGGGGCTGTATGTGTATTTATGTGTATGTATGTATATGTGTGTATGTGTGTGTATGTGTGCGTTTTTGTGTATGTGTGTATATGTGTGCATGTTGGTGTTTATGTGTGTGTATGTTTGTGGAAGTGCATGTATATATATTTGTGTGAATGTGTGTGGGGAGTGTCTGGGGTGTATATATGTGTTTCTGTGTATTGTGTATGTGTGCGTGTATGGGTGTGTGTAGGTGTGTGTGTTTATGTGTCTGTGTGTTTACATGTGCATGTGTGTATATGTATGTGGGTGTTTAAGTGTGTGTGCGGGGGGAGTGGGGTGTATGTGTTTTTGTGTATGTATGTGTCTGTGTATGTGTGTATATGTGTTTATGTGTGTATGGGAGTGTTTAGGTATGTTTATGTGTGCATGGGTATGTGTAGGTGTGGGGGTGTTTATGTGTCTGTGTGTTTACATGTGCTTTTGTGTATATGTATGTGGTGTGTTTGTGTGGGGGTGTCTGGGGCTAGGTGTTATATATGTGTCTCTGTGTGTATGTGTGTGTGCATGGGTGTGGGTGTGTTGGGGTGGGTGCATTTATGTGTGTTTACATGTGTATGTGTGTTTACATGTTTGTGTTTATGTGTGGGGGTGTGTTTGTGTGTTTGTGTGTGTATGTGTATCTGTGTGTGGGGGGGTGTTTATGTATGTGTTTATGTGGGTGTATGTGTGTGTGTTTATGTGTGCATTTGTGTGTATGCAGGTGTTTGTGTTTATGTGTATAGTTATGTGTATTTTGTGTATTTGTGTACGTGTGTTTATGTGGGGGGGGGTTGTGTATCTATGTGTGTATGTGTGGGAGGTGGTATATTGAGTTTGTGTGTGTGTGTGTGTATGTGTGTGTATATGTGGGTGTTGGGGGTGGATGTATGCGTGTATATATATAAACATGTGTTTATATGTGTGTTTATGTGTTTTAATGTGTGTGGTGTTTGTGTATGTGTATATGGGTGTGTTTATGTATGTGTGTGTTTATTGTGTGTATGTGTGTATGTTTATGTGTGTGGGTGTGGGTGTGTGTGGGTGTTTATGTGTGTTTGTGTGTATGTGTGGGTGTATGTGTTGTGGGTGGGTGTATGAGTGTACACACACACACACACACACACACACATCATCTTTCTGCCCTGTACTTTTTCTTCTTCCCACATTGCAGAAAGCCACTCCTTCACTCATACAAGCAACTCTTTCCCTTCACAGGAAATTGTTCTTTAGCCACTTGAAACTGCAGCACATCACACAAATGGCCTCCCTGGAAAACTGTTTTTAACCCCCACAATGCTTATGCCCTTTCTTTTGAAAGCTTTCTCTTCCTTCTGTGTCTGTGTCTACTTGTTGTGTGGACTCAGACTATTCATCCAGTGAATAGAGACAACATCTAATTATATTTCCCACTGAAACATTAATGTGCTCTTAACGCTTAGTAGGTAAGAAAAATAATAATGCCTCTATGTTCCCCATTTTTTTCCACCTGAGGACTTCATATGCAAAAAGAGATTTTTAAGCATAGCACGAAAAGGTTTGGTTGATCAGACATGAATTAGGTTTTTCTGTGCTCTTACACAAAGGTTCAGCCTTTCAAGTGGAGTGTTCAATTATTTGGCATTAACCCATCTCTTTTCTTTTGCTCTCCTACTTTGGAAGACTAACACACTAGTCTCACAGCAAAAGTCATACCAAAAGCCATTTTCTTCCCCAACGGTATGCCCTGACCACCACCAACTATCTATCACTTAGGAATGTTCAGTTAAAGCGTTATGCTGCCAGATGCTTCAGAGCCTCACAGAATCCAAACTCCTCTTTCCTTGACATCCTGAACCCATCCTTTCCTAACACAATGCTGCCAGGATAGCCCCCTCAATACTCCTTAAAGATAGATACCAAGATTTTGCTCGTTCCACTCACCCCTAAACTTAACCCATTTGTGGAGACATGGATAAATTCATGACATTCTCCAGCAAGTCTTTCTTGGCCATAATAGCTCTCAGTGACGCCTCACTCTTTTAAATTTCTAATACGCAGATATCTACAAAGTTAACAGCACGATGTAGCATACATCAGATGCCAAGTGGAGGGGGAAAAAAATATCTAACACTTTCTCTTTGTATCAAATTCCATCAGTAGCTCCTTAAAAGAAGACAGCAGAATTCTACAGGTCATGTGCTTGGAATCACACAGGTATTTCTGCCCCCACTGAACTATCTGTGACTTTTTCTCTCAATGAAGTTTATGAGCTTCTCAGGGACAAGGATCATCTCTCACATAGGTTCAGAATCCCCTGCAATAACTTAACACTAATTTGCTGGACATACAGAAAATACACAGTGGAGTCTCACTGATTTGCCCCATAGGGAAGCTGAGAAAATTATCAGGTTGAAATGAAGAATGAAATCATACTAGAACAAATCAGTAATAGGACATGGAGACTAAGTGTGACAACAATTTCAATGAATTGGATGGAATTTCGATCTCCTAGAGACCCGTTCTATAAGTCACTTCAGCAGGGAAGGTGTCTCTGGAGCGAAGGGGCAGATTGATAGAATCAGAATATCAATTTTCCAGTGGCCTTAGAGATCATCTGATGCAAACTGTCTTCTTAGAGACAGAGATGTGGTGCTGGAGAAGCCTCAGCCAAAGCTGGGGAGACCGGAGATTGATATAAGATATCCTCAGTCCTGACTGTGTCCTTTCCACACGCTCAGCAGCTTTGCAGCAAGAATGCACAGCTATTTCTCACTGTAGAATGGGCCTTACCTCTGCCTGGAGAAAGGGAGGAAAATATCATTCAGAGTTCCCATCCACATTTAATGGGAATGCATGTAATGTTACCTCGATGAAGTGTAACACTGTTAATTGCAGATCTATTGTAATTGCTTTATTTTCTCTATGTCATCTAGCTACATTCAACCAACACTAACGCATTCTCTAAACAATTAGATTGTGCAACAGCAAGAGTACAGTATGTTAACAGGAAGACGTGAAAACGTGTGATCAAATAACTAAACACTTAATTGAGCAGCTGAATTTTTGTTTAACAATTTTTCATTGTTTTCAATGTTCTCACATTACTTTTCTGGTAAGGCAGTGCGGGACAGGGTCACCAGTACAGTTTTGTAACACACCCACCTCTCCACGAACGCTCTCTGAACATCTGTCATGTGCAGGCGCTATTCCAGCAATTATGGAAGACCAAATGAATGAATTTCCATTTCTGTCCTTATAAATCTAGTAAGATGATTACAAATGAATACAAAAAGTCTAATAAAGGAAGAACATAAAGAACTAATAGGAGGCTATGGAATTTCAGAGCAGGGACAAATTCGCCCATTTCCTTAACGGGGGAAACCATATGAATAAAACCATATGGCCAGGCATGACGGCTAATGCTTGTAATCCCAGCACTTTGGGAGGCTGAGGCAGGCAGATCATAAGATCAGGAGATCGAGACCATCCTGGCTAACACGGTGAAACCCCATTTCTACTAAAAATACAAAAAATTAGCCCAGCATGATGGTACACGCCTATAGTCCCAGCTACTTGGGAGGCTGAGGCAGGAGAATCACTTGAACCTGGGAGGCAGAGGTTGCAGTGAGCCGAGATCACACCACTGCACTCCAGCCTGGGTGACAGAGTGAAACTCTATCTCACACACACACACACACACACACACACACACACACACACACCCATAATGTGTTTATGAAGCCATAGCCACAGAAATTAGAAAGTCCTTAATTTCAAACGATGGACTTTTTTAGATAATTCTTTTAAGTTCGAATTGACTTCTAACACTTGGTTGCCTTTTAACAATGACTATACTAATGTTTTTACACAGATGCTAATTTTAAAGTTTTCATCAAACATTTGCTTTCATCAAAACATTGCTGCAGAGGAGTTAATGATGAATAAGAACATAACTTTGAATGTTTGGTAGACTTTACAGCTTCCAAAACATTTTCACAGCTACGATTTCAGTAGATCTCATTTGGTCACCACAAAACCCTGAGGAGTATGCAGGGCCTGTGGACTGTCTTTCTGGGTGCATATGTGTGTGTGTTATTACAATTATGTTCATTGTACACAGAGGAATCTGAGGCCTAGACGAGTCTGAGGATTGACAGTGACAACTGGCATTTGTCAGACTTGTCAGACAAAAAGAAAATTGCTGGCTAAGCCTTCCAATCTAAAATTACTTTCAAGTTCTTACACTTGAAAACTCATGTTCTTAGCAAGACCCAGTCTCCACTAAAAATAAAAATAAAAAGTTAGCTGAGTTCAGTGGCATGTGCCTGTAGTCCCAACTGTTCAGGAGGCTGAGGTGGGAGGATCGCTGGAGCCCAGGAGGTGGAGGCTGCAGTGAGCTATGCATGCACCACTGAGCTGCAGCCTGGGTGAAAGAGTGAGACCTTGTCTCAAAAAAAAGAAAAAAGAAGGAAGGAAGGGAGGGAGGGAGGAAGGGAAGGAGAAGAAGAAGAGGAAGAAGAAGAAAAGAAAGAGAGAGAGAAGGAGGGAGGGAGAGAAAGAAATAAAAGAAAGAAGCTCATGTTCCTACTGGTATGTGTTCTCTTGAAAACAAAATACGCCCTGGTAGGGCCCAGCATCTCAGAATTCCCCAGCTTCTCTTTACTCCATCCACAGCACCTCATTCCTTCCTCATCCTCAGACACAGGCCAACCTCTCTGCTCTCATCCTCTGCTCCCAATAGAGGATCAAAAAGCGGCCATTTGCTCCTCCATCTACTTGAAGAGCCAGTGCCACTGATTTATGACTTTCAAGAGTATTTCACTTTAAAACTTTGTTATAACTCTGCAGAAGGCATCTTGATGGTGATAAGCACATGCTGGGTACTGGCCATCAGGCGGAAGCAATCTGCAGGAAGGAAGTGACCCGGGTGCTTCATCACTTGCTGCCTCTTTCCCTGCAGTGGTTAACAAAGGTCTTCTGAGCTTATCTTCGGGGTCGTAGGTGGAGAGAGGAGCTGGCACAATGCATTGAAAGGAACTTCGTAGATGCGCAGTGACAGATTTAACAAGTAGAGAAAGCCCAAGCAGAGTCTCCAGAGGCTGAGATATAAATTTTAAAAAAGGATCTGGGAAGCAGCCGAATCTGACAATGACGCCCCCAACTCTCACTCCTAACTCCACACATAAACGCTTGTGCTGGCCTTGACCTCAGACTGTACAGGCTCAAGCCCTGTGGTTCTTAAAATCTGCCCCAAGTCCAGAGGGAGGATCTTGGAGTCCTACAACAACGACCCAGGATGCTCCCTCCTGCATCTGCAAACAGAGTGGGAAAGCTGTCCTTACCTCGTAGTGGGCCACACGCTGCGATTCGGAGATCAGTTGTGCACTGCACACCTTGCAGTAACTGTCTGTAAATAAATCCTGATCGATATCGGAGGACTTCATCAGGCTACAGGAGAATCAACAGAAAAGAAAAATGAGTCCACTGCTTTGATGTTTATGCAGGATATTAAGCATGTGAAAAGCCAGGATCACAGTAACAGGTCTGAAAATGGTGACAGAGGGGCGGGTCTCCCTTGACGTTAACATATCGATTAACCATATTACGTGTGTAGGTTACAATTTTCTCACAAATACCCAACAGAGTTGCTATACCCTAAAATTAGAAATCCACCTATAGTTTTTCTGTTTGAACAAACTAGACTTATAGCTAATGCCTTGTCAAGCGTTTCTGTGAGGGTGGGGCGCCATGGCTCATGCCTGTAGTCCCAGTGCTTTGGGAGGCCAAGGTGGGAGCATCACTTGAGGCCAAGAGTTTGAGACCAGCATAAGCAACATAGAGAGATTCCGTCTCTACAAAAATTAAAATTCTAAAAAATGATGTATGTGAGATATTTTCACATTATATATATTAACAAAATGTCGTAAGCACCTAACATATACAACAATAGAAAGTAGGTTAAATGAACTTTGATACATCGTCACACTAAAAAATTAGGTGGCTCCTAAATCCAAATTCAGATAACTCCTTCTTTAAGGGAACATTAGGAAAAGGTTTACCATTAGCAAAAGAGATTTATAAGTATGTATGATATTATACTGCATTTGTTTCAAAATATGTACAGATGTATTAAAAAAAATTCCAGGAAATTATAGCACAATTTTAATAGCACTTATCTGTGAGGAAAATGATAGAAAATTGCAAACGCAATTTTTAAATTTTTTTATTTTTAAATTTTTCTTCAACAATCATATATTACTTTCATAGTCAAGGAGGAAGTTAGCTTTGTCTAGAGATTTTAAGCAGTATAAACTCTAGTTTGGAGTTGGATAGTTACAATTAGAAAATTCAGAAATAAAATCAGACTAAACTATAACTTTCCTTGCAACCTCAGACTTTGTAACACCAGAGACCTCACTGTTCAAGCTGACTCCTCTCCGTTTAGAGTTGTTGAATTCAGAAAGGCCGCCTCCGTCACTGAGCACCACAACTGCACCCACAGACTAAATAAACATATTCTCAAATTCCAAGCCTGGAATCAAACTTTAGCCAAGGATCTCAAGCTCCTGAAAGCGATCTGTTGGAAACGGATCTTATGGCAGCTGAAGTGTCATGTTTCTACCCCGGAAACACACCCCAGTGCATCCGATTGCTTTCACGCAGCCCACAGACTCCACTTGTTTCAACCAGCCCACAAACTCGTTTTACTACCAGCCAAGCAGGAAGTCAGGACCATGGCAGACAGCACGCTGTATGGAGAGGCAAGAGAAGCTCAGACAACAGTAATATGAGAGGTACTTTGGACTTTATCTTATTCCAACACCGTCATCTTACCTCTAAGACTGTCCACAGTCACGCTGCTAGTCATTAGCATAGCCAAAAATACTGCCTCACTTGCATGATTCCAATTTCCACAGGCTAGATCCATCCCAGGTCTGGTGCTACCACATGGCATTGGGTGAGTCACTCAACTTTCCATGCCACTGTTTCCCCCATATAACAATTGAGATAATAATATTTGCTATGCCTCCTTAGTGATAGTGAAGATCACAGGGAGAAATATATAAGAAAGTGCTATAGCAACCATAAAACTCTCTGCATGTGAAAGGGATCAGTAGTATATTTTTCAATAACATCCTGATGTTGTCAAGATGTTGGCCAAGTCCTGAGCAATGCAACAAAATGAAGGACTGTGACTCATTTTAGGTGATTTTTGAAATGACCGAAATAACCAGGCCATATTAGTAAAGTATCTGCCTGAAATAAAAGGCTGTCTGCCTCAACAACTCCATTCTCACATTCTGTCCTTGGCCCTGACTCTAGTGGCTCATTCAGGGCATTTGTATTCAGCAATTCAAAAGGATTTACAGTGTCTGCTCCTAAGAGATAGTAATACCTGTGGTTTTTCAATGCCCCCAGCAAGCAATAGCTGTGCCATGTACCACTGTGTCTCATGGCTGATGTAGGCCTGTTATTTCAGGGAGGACCACACCTGGCAGGTGGCCCAATTGGCCTGGAGTCTAACGCCTGCTGTGCCTGCAGATCCACCTCCTCTCTCACAAGGCAACCTGTTCCAGAAAGTCCAGAAGCTCTAGTTGTTAGCTTTTTCTTAGGTTGAATCAAAATTTCTCCCACCAAAGTTTTCATCCAGTGATTCTGTCATTAGGTACAACATGGGACCATACCAGTCTCCATTTTTTCAAGAGATACCCTCCCTCGAGTGTCTGAAGATAACTCGCTTCTGTCTACTTCCAAGCCCTACCTGGCCTTACCGTCTTGTTCTGAGTCTATTTCATTATAGTCCATCTTCTTCAAAAGCAAGACCAAGAACAGAATAGGGCACTCCAGAGATGGGAACGTCTGAGGCAGAGGATTGCCAGTCCCAATGCCAACCCAAAATATCACAGTCATTTGTAATGGTCTCTATTCATGGCCCAGAATGTAAATGAAGAAGAGATGTTTTGATGATGAGAAAATGTAGTACAACATTTTGAAATGTCAAATGAGAAAAGGAAACTTACTAAGGTATATTTTTTAAGCCAAGCTTCTATAAGTGGTTGTGTTTAAATATTATCGTGTTCCCTGCTATTTCTAATAAAGAAGCACACGAAAATAGATTCACGGGTGACCTGGTTAATAGGAATCTCCAAACTCACTGCACACTCCTTCCTCATTATACAACCAACTGCAAAAATCAAACACTGTGAAAGGATATTCAAGGTACGTGTCGGACCAAGCAGGCCCGTAGGAGTCTGAGTCTCGGTAAAGCAGCTGTGCAACAGAAATAGCTTTAAAGGCAGAATATAAAATGTGTATACTAAAAAAAAATTCAAGGGAAGAGAAAATATCATGGCTTTTTCCACTGTTTTATGTAAGAATATTGATTTGAACAAGTCCATATGCAATTTTTAAAAAGGCAAGAAGGACCCCTCTGAAATCGATGACACCTGACTGGAATACCTGAACAAGTTACATTCCAGTGGGAGGCAATTAGTGGACAAGTGTCAGCCTGGTTGGTACATGAGAGTTTTCCTCCAGGAAAAGAGAGCTCTGTCCATGTGGGTCACTTGAGACAACCAGAGGGTCCAATTTATAATGCAAAGACTGGAATTCCCAAGAAGAGAGGATGCCACTTGCTCCCCTCCTCTAGTTTGTTCAGAAGAGGATTTTAGCTTCACTGGCCTTCACTGTCTTCACCAAGACAGCTGGTAAGAAAAAGGAAGGGAAAAAAAGAAAACAAATTTCCATTTTTTTCGCCTTGTCCATGGTCCTGACGAGCCCATGCTCTACTCCAGCAGCTGGAGTAGAGGCAGAGCCATTGATCGCTTACTGGTCAGTCCAATCTGTCCCATCAGAGCCAGTGTCTAGTGACCTCCCCCTGCAAACATTCGTATTGTGCTGTGCTGTGAGGCCTTGGGACATTCTGAGGAGGGATACAAGAGTAGGGGAAGACAGGATTTTGATTTCCTGAGTCTGAAATGGATCTGAAAGAAAGCACCATCTGTACTCCCAGGCACAGCACATTGCAAAGGCAGGCACATGGCCAAGTAACCACTGGAGGATCTGAATGACCTCTTATCACTCTGCAGTACTCACAGAGGATAGTGCTACCTGCAACGGAGTAAAGAGGCCCCCACCTGAGGTGGACGCAGTACTAAAGCAGGTCACGTTCTCAAGTGCTGTCCTGGGGTCTTAGTTTCTACAGATTCATGTGCATCGCAGTGGCAGTGTGAGACTCAGAGGTGCAGCTTGGTATCAGAAGTAAAGGAAACATCAAGGAGGAGAGCCTTTATTGATTCCATAATGGTTTGGGGAAGTCTACTATGAGAGAAGCTCAGGGATAACAGAGGCACAACCCCTGTCTTCCAAATCTTTCTGAGTTACTGAGTAAGAAGAGACATACACACACCAACATCTAAGGCACAGGCAACTAATTCCAGCAATTTGGCTGATGGAAAGTGATACAGGATTTGAGAAGACAGAAAGGATTATCAAGAAGCTCCTCAAGAAAGTTCTATTAGGGTTGAAAATTTGAGGATGGATAGGATTAGAGTGGAGAAAAATGAGTTCCAACTCAGAAGTTAATTCTTTTCCCTGGCACAGAGAAAAAAATCTTACTACCACTATGCATGAGAAGACATATAGGAGGAGCATTGGTGGGGCTAATTTGGAATAATTCAACATAAGGAGGAAAGGCAGAAAAATGCAAAGAAAAGAATCTCAAAGCCTAGATGGAATAAAAAGAGGCTGGGGGAGAACATCCAGGTCCTGAAATGTTTCTCAAGGTGCAAGGAATGGCCTTTTTCAGGATCCTCAGATGCAGATACGAAACCTTCCTTTCTGCTCCTTTCTGCTTCTCAAGAACAGATGAAAGGAATGCAGGCTAAAACTCCAGAGAGATCTGGGGCTTCATGGAAAAGAGTCCTATTCTTTTTAAACTTTTATTTGAGGTTCAGGGAATACAGGTACTTGTTTGTTCCATGTGTATATTGCATAATGGTGGGGAGAGTTCACCCATCCCTCAAAGATTAAACGCTGTACCCACTAGGTCACAGTTTAACCCTCACCCCCCCTTCCACTCCTCTCTCCTTCCTGAGTCCCCAGTGTGTTTCTCTCCATCTTTAAGTCTACATGTACCCATTGTTTAGCTCCCACTTATAAGTGAGGGGATGCAATATTTGATTTTCTGCTTCTGACTTAGTTCACTTAAAATGACGCCCTCCACCTCCACCCCTGTTGCTTCAAAGGACATTATTTCATTCTTTTTATGGCTCTGTGGTATTCCATGGTATATACGTACCCTATTTTCTTTATCTAATCAACCATTGGTGGACACTTAGATTAGTTCCATGACCTTGCCATCGTAAATAGTGCTGCAATCAGCATATAAAGTGCAGGTATCTTTTGGGGTATCTGTGTAGAGCAAACAAAAGCATTATTTCAAAAAGATTAATATTTTTCATTCCATTCCACTTCTGATGGTGCTGAAATAACTTCTGACTCAGAGAGTCCAAAACTCATGCAGGGCTCTTCAGAGGGAAAGACATTGGTTCAAATCCAGGTGTGGTTGCTTGCCAACTAGGTTGCTCAGCAACTTACACAGCCTCGCTAAGCCCTGGATTCCTTAGTTGTAAACTGGGGGGAAAATTCTCACAGAGTTATTGTGAGGATTAGCAAATGGACATAAGCCATCTAGCACAGACTGTGGCACAGCAGAGATACGCAAAAAGGGGATATTACCGTCATTATCATTAATATTATTAATTTTACATGATCATTATTCTTATTTTCAGAGGGATGCTGTAAATATTTAAGAAGAGGAATAAATAGAACCACATGAAAGGCTAAGAGAGACGATAACATGGTCGGTGTACTGAAATCATAGCTTTTATCACTATTATAGTCTTTCTCTTTTGTATCAACAGTACCATCCACAAAGATGGCTCATTTCCACTGAAATGCAGCTGCCCACTCCTCCTGCCAGCTGAAACTCAGGCCTGTGAAGACCCTGTACTGCATAAACGTTTAAAATCTATTTTTGTTGTCACAAGGTGCTGACCCTGGCAGACGGAGAAGTTTGATGAGAACTTTGTCTCACCCTCTCATCCTCCCATGAGTGCTCACCTCCCATGACCTGCTTCCCAGGGGGGTGCAAAGGGAAAAGTATGTCATTCAAAGTATAGCAGAGGCCCAGGCACTCCAGCAACCAGAACTCACGGCACTCACTGTGGCAGTCCCCAGGTGGCTATCATCAGGGCCCCAGGGTGGCCCCTCCTCCATTCCAGTCCCTTGGGGAGAGAAGCCCTTGGCTTGGTGTTCCCCAGCGGGTACGCATCCTTCTGTTACAGATTTAGGCTATTTCCCTATAAAACTTCTCTAGAAGATCTAATAACCTACTTTCCATCCATACGGCCCCTCCACTGGCCCTTTAAAGATAGAATTTAAGACTCATGAATGCTTCAACTAGAGAGCAGCTCTTGCCTTTGGGGTGGGATATCTGAATTTCCAAACTGCCACTCCATGTGACTGGAGTGCCACTTCCATAATGGTTTGGGGAAATCTACTATGAGTGAGGCTCAGGGATAACGGAGGCACAACTCCTGTCTTCCAAATCTTTCTGAGCTACTGAGTAGAAAGAGACATACACACACCAACATCTAAGGCACAGGCAACTAATTCCAGTGGAATTTGGCTGATGGAAAGTGATACAGGATTTGAGAAGACAGAAAGGATTATCAAGAAACTCTTTAAGAAAATTCTATAGGGTTGAAAATTTGAGGATAGAGAGCTTTGCAAGCACTCCAATGTCAGGGATTGTGCTGCTCTAAGAATGATCACAACAGGCCTGGCCCCTTGTGAGAGCTCCTGACCCAGAAGGCATAAAGATTTCACTGAAGTGCTTCCCCTGAGCCAGGCCTTGTGCTGAGGGCTTTATATAAATCATCTGAATTAATTCCCTCAAAGATCTGTGTAGACTTGTCAGCCTCATTGTCTAAATAAGAAGACTCGGGCTTAGCAATTGAGTAACTCACCCAGAGGTCACTCAGCTCCTAAGTGGTGCTCAGCTTTCCAAGCCAGGGCTGACCTCTGTGCCCGCAGCCTTCACCCCTCCCCTGGGCCTCTGTCCTCAGCACGAAGCATGCCCTTCAGTTTGTCCCCTGCTCCCTTCAGCTAGGGACCACCATAAAAATTTATAAAAGGAAAGCCAAGGGTAGAAATTCGGTGCAGAATTAATATGCTGGGACCTCAAGAACCTCGATGGTCCAGATGGAGCCTCAGAAGCTGTTTCTGACCTCAGTGCCAAGATTCGCTTTTCCGTGTTTGCCTGAACTGAGCTGGGACGCACTAACACCTTCCCGGACATTCTAATTCAGCTTCTGCCTGCACAACCATGATTCTGCCCCTCTGCAACCTCACTCACCCTCAGCAGATGGATGACCTACTGCTGCCCTCCAACATGGCGTGACACCTCGAAAAGCCACTGTGCCCTCTGTCCAGTCCTGCTGACCCTTCTCCATCCAGCCTGAAACCTTCCACCAGAGGATGCCCCCTGCCCACCCACACCACCACCAAACAGCCTGGTCCCCGAGCCCAGCTGCCCTTGGCAGTGCTAACCAGCTCACCAGCTCCCTGGACCGAGGCTGAACTTTTATCTCCTTCAGTTTTGACAAACTCCATGGAAGACTAAAAATGCTATCAATTAAGATGAACTATGACCTGGTGATGAATGTGAAACAGACAAAAGGCCTTCTAATACTGTTTAAACTTTAAACATTTAAAAATTTTTCATCTCAAAAAAGCAATTGAACTTGCTTCTACTTTGATTTACTAAAACAAAGGAGAGGGGATAAGACTCTTCTCTGAAGGGAGGGGGGTACGGGAGTGAGGGCTGACTTGTTTCCAGCCTTGGTCTGCTCTTTTGTTATAATTTTGCTTTTATTCCCTGAACCTTAAACCCATATCTGGTGCTTCAGTGCCTGTTGTCCGACGTTTGCTCGCTTTTCCCTGCCACTGTCTTTCTGAAGCAAGAAAAAGCTCCTTGCTCTCTAGGCTGTCTACCAACAGCAGGAGAGATTCGGGAGGCAAGCAGGTGGTTTTTGCAAACATCTCTGCCTGGCTGCCTGCGCAGGAGCCTCAGAGGATGGGCTGGAGGCAGGGTCTGTCCTGTCCCCATCACATCTCCCCCCACGTGAAGGTGGGTAAGGCAGGGCTGGTTGCCGTGGCAGCAGACAACGCAGCCTTAGGAGAAAAGAAAAAAGAAACAAGAAAAGTACTCTAGAAATGAAGAAATGAAATCATCTTGAGTAAGGGAACGGCAGGCAGCTAAGGTGCAGTGCAGAGGAAGACGTCTGACCCCCACTCCTGGGGCCACGGGCTCCAGCACACACTCTCCTTTCATTCACACACCCGCTGGGTCGACAGGCAGGGGAATCCCCTGTGCAGCAGCTGAGAGCAGGGTAAAGGTCAAGTACACAGCCAGCTTGAAGGGCCTTTTCCATTCCCTGTTCCTCAGGATGAGGACCTTTCTTCTGGTCTGAGGCTGTCTTCCGAATTCCTGATGTTGCTCCGATAAAGGAATCTGGCAGTCTAGGTCTCTCACCACACATCACCCAGATGCAGGTGCAAGCTCTGCTTTCCAGCCTGAGCTTTGTTTAAAAAGAGAGAGATGGAGAGAAAACTCCCCACACCACTGCCTTCTCCTGCCTGGCGTTGCCAGGAGCTGCATCGCTGACTCACACCACTTGAATAATTGCCTTTTAATGGCATCATTTTCTTCACTTATAAAACCAGGCTCTTTGATTCCGGACTCAGGGGCATCGGCCACCGCTGGGTACACGCGCTTCACCCCCAGCCCCGGGCCATGGACCCATAGCTGTCAATCATATGGCACAGGCTGGCCTGATGACATCCAGGAAGCAGAGCAGCAAAGCCAGCCCCAGCCTTCAGGGCAGCTCTCTGGGCCAGCCTCTGAGGGCAGGCACAAGCAGCTGATTCCTCGCCACCTCTCCCCTCTCTGATCTCTTGTCCTTTGTCCGCGTGGACAAGTCTGAATTGTAGACTCCAACAAACACTAGGAGGGCAGATGCTGACCAGCCCAGCCCAAGGCTTCAGATTTTCACTGTAAATTCTATGCAAATACCACAGATTTTCTATGTAATTTGCCAAATGGCCTCTGCCTAAGTCCTGCACATACAACATCAATTGGATTCTCTCTATTCGTGAAATGAATTTTATTGAGCATTTACTATATAGCTGGTGCTGCTCTAAGCACTCAGTCTGCAGCAATGAACAAGGTTCTGACCTCATGGAAAAGGTTCACATTCTGGGATCCAGCATACACCGCCCTCCATAAACACAGACACACTTCCCACCTGCTTCAACACATAAATAGAATATTCATGCCAGGTGGAAGACAATCGCTCTGGCAGGCCCCCATGTCATCCTTCTGGAACATCTTACCCTGTAGGTACTCACTCAGGCTTCAGTACATACCTTTGCCTCCTTCTAACAGGGAGACCAGGGACCTGAGAACCAGAGGCAGGTGGGGGCTCACAGAGACTCTGCAAGATAAAAGCCATTCTGTCTGGCTTTCCAAAGGGACCCTGCAGTGGAAGCTTTGGGGAGAACCCAAGGTGTCAGGCGGTCATACACAGCAAGCCCAAATGCACCCAGCTGATGTGTCCGGCCAGCATGATGGAGCACAGTTGTCAAGGAAAGTGCAGGTGCTTTTGTAGGACACTAATAGATAAACTCCAGCACCTTCCTGGGTCACAGTGGGCCCAAAGCATCTGCTTCCTCTTTCTACACTTTCAGAGGGAAGGAAGTGAGTAACGGGTGGAGAGCTTGGATTTTCAATTAGTTTACCACTTCAAGTCAGAGCAAAAACAGAGCCCACATCACGGGGGAAAGCCAGAGGCAGAGAGAAACAGAAAAGATCACTAGCCTGCAAAGAGAAGTGGGGAGAGGAGGAGAAAATATGAGAGAATAAAACATGCTCCTTATGTTTCCCGTCGCTCATTCCATCACACCAAAGGGCTGTGCACCCAGGCAGAAAAGCCACTCACATGTCAAAAAATAGGCTCCTACCCTCCCCCACTCAACGGAGAAAAGCCCACGTGGGTCCCCCCATTTCACTATGCATTGGCTACCTGAGTGAAACAGGCGCCTGCTCCAGACAGGTGGATTTTCTTAACAAGCTGAACGACTACAGGACCCTTCCTTTCCACGGTGGATACAAGCCTTCAAAAATACAGTTTCTAAATATGCATTCCATTACTGTAACTTGTTTACATGATTTATCTTCACAAGACTGCCCTTACAAAACCAGACAGATTGAGGGCAGATTTAAATGCAGCAATGGCATTCAGGCCCGGGGAAGCATAGTTCTGCACCTGTATTCAACTGCAGAGGAAGGCACCGACGAGACAGACCAAGCTGCTGCAGCGAAAACTATTATTTTTATTTGAATTCATACTCCGAGGTTGCTGCAAGTGCTGTCAGTCAGCCGGCAGACATTCTAGCTCCCTTCTCCTCTACCGCATATTAACTTAACTGGGCTTCTCTGAGGAATTCTAACTGCTTGGTGCTGATTTGTCTCCTGACCTTCCTAAAATCAGTGAAAATGTAGAGTCCATGTAAAAGTATCTAGAGTAGCCAAAACACAGGAAGATGCAGGAATTTAAATGTTGCAAAGGCAGAGGAAGGGATTCACTACCCAGCAGCTCCCTACAAATGCCTGCATGGCAGCCTCCCCCACTTGTGAAATCTTTCCATTAGAGCTTCCATTCAGATTTCAGAGTTGGTTTGAGAACTTGTGACACCCCCTACTTTGGGATGCAGCAAGAAATTGGGAAAATAATGATCCCTTTGGGAATTCAGCCACTATGGGAAATTAACGATAGCAAGGTTATTGTATGTGTATTAAATCATCAATAAACAATGGGGAGATTGATGAAACTTAAAATATCTGGCCACATCAAGAGTAGGCCCTGCTGTATACAAGTTCCTGTGTACGTTTTCACAGGAGGATAAGCTGAAAGTTAAGCATCATCTCATCAAGCTGAACAACCCAGCAACTGCACTCCTAATTTCAGACAAGAAAAAGTCTTGCTCACGTACGACACAAAGCATGTAAGAGATGATGATAGTAGCATTGTTCAAATAGCAAAGCCTGTAATCAGCCCACAAGCACACCTACGGGAGAGTGCATGAATAAACTGAGGTACAGTTACAGCATGAATGGGGCATAGCAACACACCACAATATGGAGAAATCATAGCAATCCAATATTTATGTGAAAAAGTTGAATCCAAAGATCATGTCTACAAGATCCTTTTTATAAGGTCAAAAACAACTGAAATGAAAATATAGACATCTTAGGCACACATGTAGAAAAGATATGACTCTAAAAATGTCTGGCAAAGAAATGAGAACTGGATTCACGATGATGATTGCCTCAGGTGGTGAAGGCAGAAGAGATGAGAGAGAAACACATGGACAGATATAAGTCGTTGCTAGGTCTCAGCTTTTCTTTCGAAGATGTTGTATGGGTGCCTACTCTGTTATTCACAACGATGGTAACTGATGTTAGTGATAGTGAGATGATGAGAGATAGATAGATAGATAGAAACATAAGTAGATAGAAACTAAATAGATGATGGATTGATTGACAGAAACATAGATACATACGTAGACAAAAAAATGGATGGATAGGCAGAAAGATACCATATATGCACCAATAATGAGAAATGATTTTCTAGAAATGAATCTTCCACACCCTCTGCAATAGGGACGTTGTTATTTTCCTTTCTCCTGTCCACAAAAGATCAGACTGAATTTCCCAGCCTCTTTGCAGTTAGTGCACCACATAATTGAGCTCTGGCTGGTGAAATGTGCACAAAAATGACAGACACACTTCCAGGCCTGGTCCTTAAAAATCTGCAGCTTGATATAACCTCCTCTCTTTCTGCAGGCTGGACACCACTGCCTTGGTCAACTTCAGAAGCCACATGGTAAAGAAGGCAGGCTGTCTGAAAGCCTTGGTTCCTGGATGACTGCGTGGAACAGAACCCCATTTCCCCAACCCCTGGCGCCCACTGGACTTTTATGTCACTGGGAACTAAACTTCTAAGGTACTAAGCCACTATGATTCCAGGATTTATCCAGCATGACCTTAACTAACTCTACTTGAACCTGAGTAACTTTGCATGGCTAGGAAAAAAAAAAAAAAACCTCACAGAAGTACATTTTTTTACCCAGTGAAACCTCTTATGTGCTTTGTAGGGGAGCATTGGAAAAAGCAGAGATGTTCAAGGGTCTGAGAGTCCAGAGACTGAACCCGATCCCTTGTCTCTCTGGCTCAGCTCTCTGGGTCATGGCACTAAACAGTGAAGACCTCACTGAGAACGCTCATTCAGGTCAGTGACACTCCATTTCTCATTTGAACAGAGCGTGGCTTCTGGGGGCTAAAATCAAGCAACTCTTGGGAAAGCAGAGCATCATCGCAGGCAAGGCGTGTGTCCTCGCACACGGTCTGGGAGCATCTTTACAGGTGTGCCGACCAGGAGGATGTTCTCGGGTACCAGTGGCGCCTGCCAAGAAGGCTGCTCTCTTTCTCTTTCTCTAGTTTGGAATAGACCCATGCTCCTCACCCCCTGGCACATTAGTGTTGGTGTCTTGTGGAATCTGCTTTGCCATCTTGTGAGGGGCAAATGGAGCAGATGGCCCTGACCACCGGGATGCCAGGTAATGAGCAAGTGCCACACATCGGAGTCGCGGGGTCTTGTCACCTTGCCAGAAATGACAGCTGGGCCGTCTGGCAACAGCCCTGATGCTGGGGAGGAGGCACACATCTCACCACTCCACCTCTTAATGTAGTTACACTGTAAATTCTTCCCCCAAATCAGTTCTTAGCTGAAATGAGCAGCAGCTGGCCAGTTTCCAGGAAATGAGACGGTATTGATATAGATTTTGATATAGATTCATTCCCTGGCTGGGAAGTTCCTGGCTTTGGGGACAGCATGGAAGCCTCACTGTGAGCTGGTGATGCCCTTCTTTTGTTTATTTATATTTTTTATCTGTTGAGACAAGTTCTTGCTCTCTTACTCAGCCTGGAGTGCAGTGTCATGATCACAGCTCACTGTAGCTTCCGCCTCCTAGGCTCAGGCAATCCTCCTGCCTCAGCCTCCAGAATAGCTAGGACTACAGGTGTGTGCCACTATGTCCAGCTAACTTTTTGATTTTTTTTTTTAAGATGGGGTCTCACTATGTTACCCAGGCTGGGGGTTATACCCTTCTAATGTACTCCTCACTCTCCTCATTAGCTCTGCTTAAGCCTGGCAGTGAACTGTTGGTGTCTTCAACCATCCTGCCCACCTACCATGGCCAGACTGACTCTTAGTCAATGCTGCCAGCCCTGCTCCTCCTGATAACCTCCCACACTACTTGCCAGGCGGGGGAAAGGTGAGGCTGCTCCATGGGGAAAAAGACCAGCATCAGGGAAGAGCGGGAAGGAAACAGAAGACATGAACACTTAGGTAGACAGTGAAGAAAGGATTTCAAAGGTGAAGAGGTCAAAATAAAGGGGCAGGACACGAAGGCAATTGGAACTGAGTGGCATAGAGAGAATGAGGTCACATTAATGATGGAGGTAAGAATGAAAACATCACAGCACCAGAAAGGGCCTTAGGGAACATCTAACCTAACCCTTTCACATTCCCAAAGAATATGGAGAAGACACCCTGGTAAATGATGAAACTTACCCTGTATATAAAAGGCAAAACAGATATCCCTAATTCCTGAAATGACGTTCTTTCCCTGCAGCTCACTGCCTCATCCAGAATATTTGCTGTCTTCCTTTGAAGAATCACATTGGGCAGGGAGAAACCAAAAGCACCATTTTAAGCTTTGGGGAAACAAGCCCTCTGTGACGGAGCAGCAGACGCCGTGGTTCAGAGATGCCTAGAAAGACCAGCTTCCAGGTCAGATCTCTGGGGGCTGGCGAGAGGGAGGCCCGGGGCAGCAGCAGGCAGCTGGGCTCAGGTGTGCCTTGCCTCTTCTCCTACCCTCAGAAACTCACAGGTAAGCATTTTGTCTAAAATAGCAAAGCCCAGAGTTCTGTGACACATGAAGATGTTAGGGTCAAAGTGGAAAGTACATTTAAGTACAGATTTCACTTCAAACTGAGCACTAGCTGCAAATCCACCACTAGGTATCTACCCAAAGGAAATGAAACCCATATACCAAAAAGATACCTGCATTTGTATGTTTATTACAGTAGTAGTCACGATAGTGAATCAACCTGAATGTCCATCGATGAATGAATTGATAAAGAAAGCGTGGTTTACCATAGAATACTATGCAGTCATTAAAAGAATGAAAGCATGTCTTTTGCAGCCACATGGATGGATTGGAGGTTATTATCTTAAGTGAAAAATGACAGGCACAGAAAGTCAAAAGCCAGGTGCATTCTCCTTCATAAGTAAGTGCTAAAAAAAAAAAAAAAAACGTATAACCTAGGGACATAGAGTGTGGAGTGAAAGACAATGAAGTCTTTGAAGAGTGAGGGGTGGATAATGAGAAACTCGTTAATGACTGATAGCTAACCTAAAACCTCTGATGTTACCACTATGCATTCGATGCATGTAACAAAATCGTACATGTACCCCATATATTTCTATGAATTTTAAAAAGCGGCCAGGCACGGTGGCTCACGCCTGTTATCCCAGCACTTTGGGAGGCTGAGGCAGGTGGATCACTTGAGGTCAGGAGTTTGAAACTAGCCTGTCCAACATGGCGAAACCCCGTCTCTACTTAAAACACAAAATTAGCCGGGAGTGGTGGTGCATGCCTGTAATCCCAGCTACCCGGGAGGCTGAGGCAGGAGAATCGCTTGAACCTGGGAGGCGGAGGTTGTAGTGAGCCAAGATCGTGCCACTGCACTCCAGCCTGGGCAACAAGAGCAAAACTCCATCTCAAAAAAAAAAAAAAAAAAAAAAAGCAACTCCTATTATAAGCAGTAATTCCTATTTGCCACCAAATGAAACTAAGTGGTGATCCTCCCAAGTCAGTGGGCTGTGAGTTGCTTACTGATGGAGTGGCCTGGACTCACATTAAAATAAGTCCTTGGAACATCTTTGGTGGACAAGGGAGATGCATGGCTGAGGTGCCCTTTCAAGGAAGAAATGCTTGCCTCGACTTGCTGAGAATACGGCTGGCACTCAGCCTTCAGCAACCTGTCCCTTCAGGAGTGGCTTGCTTCAGAGAGTCACGCCCCAAAGTCACACTCCTCAAGGTACCCTGCGGTTCCTGCCTTGTCCAGAATGGACAGTTGCAAAGGTGAAAAAGCTTAGTCATTGCAACACAACATGGAACAACCTTGATGAGCCTCTTCAGTTCCACGACTCCCCATGGGGTCGGCTGAGGCTGCTGTACCTGCACCAAAGCCTAGTTTCTCCCTCTTCCCAATCCTGCTTCTGCTCCTCCCTTTCATGGGCATCCTTCCCCAGAGCCATCCGCTAGGCACCCTGAGCACTAAACTCTGCAAATTCTGTTTCCTGGCAAACCTTGACTGTGGCTGGCGTTTCTGTTCACTCGCCTCCCCGTAAAGCAGAGCTCACACACAACCCTGCTGTGGCTCTCACCTCATTAGAAACTGGCAACACACTACGTCCTTTAGTCAGAGAGCAGATCAATTCCCAAGGATTCGGAACTCCTCCGGGAGTCCAGAAACTTCTTCTCTGAGGAACATTTATGCAATACTAGGCAAGGCATTGTTTCTGGTGACGCTGTATTCTGAGATAGGTTCAATACTGTTGAATCACATGCAAAAGAGAGAAATCAGCTAGTGCCAAATTCTAGGTCCTGTTCTTTTCATCTCAGTCCCCAATGTGATTACAGTTACTATAGTACCATCTGACTCGAACCGATGATTCTGAGTTCCATAATGTCAAATAAGTCATATTTCAATAACACTTCCTACCCACTGCTAAAAATATTGTTTCTTCCCACACAGCTATTCCTAATGAGATATTACAAGCCACCTGGCACCCGGGGGAGTTCCTCAGCTAATTTTCTATGGAGCCCCACAGAACGGAGACTGTGTACAATAGAACCCTGTTGGATGCTGGCGTCAGGGGCAAGAAGAAAGGCAACATCACAGGCTACCTAGTCCTATAGGAACAATAGTCCTCGGCGACGTCATTCGATCTGCAGCTCGACCCTAGGGTGAAACGTAGTACAGTCTAACGTGTTTTGCGGTGAACTCACCAAACAAGGAGCTGGCCCCAATGGCAGGTGCGCTCTCCCCAGGAGAGCCCTCAGTTTCTGATAAGAGCCAGTTTGAAACCGGAGCAACTGCTAACTCCTACTGGATGTAAATGCATCTGAGCAACTGCTAACTCCTACTAGATGTAAATGCATCTGGGACAAGGCAAGGCGTCCGGCTCAACTGCATGGCCAACCAATTCCAGCCACTCCAGAGGCCCGCCCCACTACCGCCAACAATGTGCCTGCTCCCTGTCCCCTCCACATCTTGTTATATGCTAGACTGTGTTTTCTCCCCTGCATCAGCCATGTGCTAAGTATCACCTCTCTGAGACATCCCTACTCTTCTCACCCAAGCTGGGCCAGTGCCCCCTACTCAAGCTCCCTGGCTCCCTGTGCACCCCCACAATGCTGTGCTTGGCTGCCTGCTTCTCCTCTAGACTGTGAGCCCCTTAGAGGCAAAAACTGGCTTTCTTCTCTGTATTCAGTACCCAGCACCATTCTAAATACTTTAGCCAGATAATAACAAATAAAATGCACTAGTGTAATCTGTTGTGTCTCAAAAGAACTTCCTGTTTCTATTTTGAGTTTTATCCTGAGCACTGTTAAGAAGAGCCCAGAGGGTGGTCCTAAAGAGAGCAGCTGCAGGATTCATCTCCGCACTGTCCTGGGCAGGGCAGTCTCCAAGGACAGTCAGGCAGCACGTGCCTACTGTGTAGACATTCCAGCATCTACAGCCAATGGAGAGACTCCTCTCTGGTTAGAAAATGGTGCCTCTGTGATCAGAAACAGGTCTGGGTAGAAAGTATTAGGTCTCCCCCTACCCTGCCTCCAGGCCCACAAGGCCCTCCTGTAGGTGAGGCACCTGAACCTGTAGGTGGCACTAAGGGAAAAAAGCAAATGTGGCTCCTGGGGGCAGCAATGGCAGTCCCCCAAGGGACTGAGCAAGCTCATCCACTCTCCCTCTGCCCACCAAGTGCACCTCTGTTCTGAGCTATACCATCCCGTGGCCTCATCCACTATTCAGACCACAGTGAACTTGCACAAACAGGGCAGGGATTCCAGCCCATGTGTCCTGAGACTCCAAATCTGGGGGTCTCTCCAGAGCTTTTAAATCAAACTGTTGATTTAGCATTTGCTTCAAGGGTCTTATAATCCTTATTAAAGCATTCCAGTTATCTTCCAGTTATCTTTCTTTCTTTTCAATTGCTGAAAGGAGAAATAATTTGTGGCTCTGACAGAATTCCAGATCTCACGGTCAGAAAAGGCAAAGCCGACTGCAGCCTGCAGCCTCCCCGGCCTTCACAGTGCCCGGCTGCACTCCTCCACTTGATTTGGGGGTCAAGAGAAAGCAGTGATTTACAATCATCCTCACCTGCCAGTGACATAGAGTCCATGAATAATTAAGCACTTCTGATCACTTAATTCCACTTTAAATCTCTGCAAGAAGAAGGTAATAATGATGGAGCTCTGATCTGGCTGGTCCTTGGCTGGTCTTTATTCAACCAGAGTCCTACAGTATATTATAAAATACATTTATTTTTGAGATGGAGTTTCACTCTTGTTGCCCAGGCTGGAGTGCAATGGTGCGATCTCAGCTCACTGCAACCTCCATCCACTAGGTTCAAGCGATTGTCCTGCCTCAGCCTCCCTGAGTAGCTGGGATTACAGGTTCCTGCCACCAGGCCCAGCTAATTTTTTGTATTTTTAGTAAAGATGGGGTTTCATCATGTTGGCTGGTGTTGAACTCTAGACCCCACCTCGACCTCCCAAAGTGCTGGCATTACAAGCGTAAGCCACCACAGCTGGCCTAAAATACGTTTTTTAAATGACTTCTCCAAAGCACCTTTAGCTCTGAAATGGAAGCCTCTGGCAGAGAGGCAAAGCCAGGAGGCAATTTGGGTTTCCTTCTAACTCTGTCGATGTCTCTCATTACTAGGACGTTGTTTATAAATATGAACCAAATCCTTCATTCTAACACATTTTATGTCGGCAATCTCTTTAGTCACTGCTCGGACCCACAGCCCCATGACAAAAGCCCCACGTGTACAACTGACCAGGTTGTACATGCTGGGTAGATCAGCGACCCAGCAGGATCGCATGGGCCCCGGTGTCCAGCTCACTGCAAGGTGGCATTTGTATGTTGGAAGATGGGACAGAACTGGAAGGGAGCTGAGAAAGGGACCCATGAGACCCTGCTTTTCCAGGGACAGAAGCCTTCCCAGGAAAGTAGACACTTCCTCTTCCTGCTGGACTAAAATGTCTTCTCTGGGCTTTCTAAAGCAGCAGCAGCAAGCCCTGATATTTTGGGCTTTTATCTCCAGATTCTTAGCACTTTTCCAGCCTTCAACACTCACAGTGGTTACTACACAGAAGTGCAACATTGACTCAACAGCTGCCAGCTCTAGGATCTCAAGGAGCCTCAAAATCACACCTGAGACTGCTCCTTGTCTACTTTCTGCAGAATGTGCGCCTGCAAGTCGTCACTACATCCTGCTGGCATGAGATGGCAGAAGCTATCAGAGAAATAACAATCAGTTGAACAGATCTGATGCTGGCCTTGAGTTTTGGCTTGATAGGGCAATTGGGGCATGACTGGAAAATAAATCCAGTAAGAAAGCGCACACAGTTTTAAGATCAGTCCCTTCCGTCTTTCCCCTCCGTGTACGCAGTGTACCCAGAAAACCAGGACTCATATAACTGGAAATGGAACAATTCAGCCAAAGTCCAACTAATAGACCCTGGGTTTCTTCTTTATCCCAGCCTGGGGGACTCTGGAAAGTGCCCAAGTATTCCACTAGCCAACCTAACCACTGAGAAGTAACAGGAGAAGAGAACACTGTTTCTTCCACAGAAAGGAGGTAAATGAATAACAGTTTATCACATGTGACAGGTAATTTTATGTGTCAACTTGACTGGGCTAAGAGATGCTCATAGAGCTGGTAAAACAGTATTTCTGGGCAGGTAGACGATGGTGTTCTCAGACTAGCATCTGAATGGGGTAGACTGAGCAAAGATCACCCCTACCACTGAGGATGAGCATCAGCCAATTGTTGAGGGCCAGAATGGAACAAAAAGGCAGAGAAGGGTGTGTTTGCTCTTTCTCTCCCTGAGCTGAGACATCCATCTTCTCTGGCCCCTGGGACTATGGGTATACCTGATTGTCAGGCCTTCAGATTCAAGCTGAATTACATGACTAGCTTTCTTAGTTCTCCAGCTTGCAAATGTCAGATTGCAGGCCTTCCCTTGGCCCCCATCATCATGTGAGCTGATTCCTAAAATAAATCTCATATCCTCTCTCTCTGCATGTGCTGTCTCTGTCTCTGTCTCTGTCTCTCTCTGTGTGTGTGTGTGTGTGTGTGTGTGTGTGTGTGTGTGTGTGTGTTCTGTTTTTCTGGAGATCCCTGTCTAATACACCTTACATTAGCAATAAAGCTTTCCAGCATTCCAAAGTGATCCCACATTCATCACATTTTAAACTCACTTGGGGTAGTAAAAGTATCTTTCTTACATCTGACAGATGAAGACACTGAGGCCTCAAGAAATTAAATGACTTGCATAATGTCACGCAGTCTGTGGCAGAAATCAGGGTAAGAACTCAGGCATCTATTGATTGCATTGGTGTGAGCTCAAATAACAAGACTCTTCCAGCAAGAACAGTCCACTGGCTTACCTCACGACCATAAACTGCACAAACTCATGCATCAAAAAGTCCAAAGCAAGATACCGAATTCCCTTGTCCATTGGGAGATTCAGTCCCAGTTAACGTGACTGCAAGTGCTGAGTGAGTCTGCAGGTAGAATATCAATGACCAATAAATATCGCATCTACAGCTCTTACAACTTCACCTTTTGATGAGCTCAGCTCCTCCATTTTCATGGAACTTGGATCTCCTCCTGAAAGAAGTGTGTGGATGCCCTGGCCCTGTTCCCAGATCAATATGGCCAAACAGCTTCAAAAAGAAAAAAAAAAAAATTCAAGCATCTTCATTACTATTTTCAAAAGCTTTGTTTCTCTAGAGAATATACTCTTATTTCAAGTTATTTCCTCTAGAGAAAATTATTTGACAGTCTGTTGATTGCCCACAGAAGAGGACAAAAAGTTAAAAGTTATTAACAGGCATCTCCAGGCAATTAAAACCACGCTGCCCTCAGCTTTGGTCTCTCCCAGACGCTGTGTGCCAGTTGACAATTTTTCTGCTTCTGAAAGATAATGCGGCTTTTGCTGAAGTTAGTAAAACGGTCTATCAATAGGAAGATTATAGCAGCCTTCTGAAAAAAAACAAAAATAGCAGTGTCCTGTAATCTAACCACAGGCGAGACAGGTGCTTATGTTTGGGCAAGATAGTCCTGACACAGTGAAAACCCCAAGAGACCGCTGGGAAGACACACTGAAAACCTGTGTTCACGGCACTGTCCCAAGGAATTAAAAAAAAAAAAAAAGCCTGTTATGAAATGTTTCAACCTCACAAGTTCAATACACCCGCTAGTTGGAAAAAAAAAAAAAAAAACTAAGGGTGGAGAGGGCAGTGAGGGTGAAAAATGTACTTAACAAGGATAAAGCCAAGCATCAATTAGGACCAGCCCGAAAAGACGGCAAGATGTCAAGAGGAGAGCCAGCCAGCTGACAGATGGCCTTCCAGCAGGGAGGAAGCAGGACTTCTAATCTGTGAATCCTGGAATTCGAAAGTTTGGACTTCAGCCTCTTTCAAACTCCAGAGAGAGCATCTCCACCACAGCCTTCCTGAGGCATTAAGAGAGGCAGCAGCTGGATCTGTCAAACTTCCACTAAACAGTATGCAGACCAGCCGGTTCCAGCTGAGATCGGGAGATAGCAACTATTTGCACACTTTCTTCCAAATGCCCCACCCCCAATAAAATGCTTGCAGTGTTTCTTTTTTTATGTATAACCTTTTATATACATATCTCCCTCATCCATGATCCAGTCTACCATGGCCTCCATCATCCCAGTCAACCCAGTCCCCAGCCTATGAGGAAGCCAGATTTTCCCATTTCCATAAATTCTTCTAGGACTTATACGGAGAGAAAACGTGTAGAGCTCAGCGCTGGGACAGCCGAGCTCTAGTCCACAGAGGGATAGGGTGTCCTGGGCAAGGCTGAAGCTGCCGCGGAGCTGCCTGGCTCTGGATTCCATAATTAAAGTCACTGGGTGTTTGATCACCTCTTCAATGCAGAGTAATTAAAATCGCTGCACTGTTTGTTTTTCCTTTCCTTTGATAAATGGTGAAAACTGCTAACAAGCCACGGCAGCGTCGCTCCACCTCACTCCCCCTTGGCGTCCCCATTTCCAGGAGCGTCCTGCATCTCTCCAGGTTGAGACTGAGTCAGGAACTGCAGGAGCAAGGCCAGGCATCGCCAAAGAGTGGAGACTTGGCAGGGCAGATCCACACGGCTGCTGCAAACCTGTATGAGGCGCTCACCTCAGAGAGAGTTGGAACAACACTGGAGCATTGTTCCAATGTTTAACGGCAGGAGGGGTTCGGGTAGGTCATCATTTTATAGGGAACACTAAAATCATAAGTTCAGGCTGTTCTGTTTGGCTTTTAAACACACACACCTTTCCCAATCCCTTAAGAAAAAAAAAGTCGGGGAAGCCAGGCGCAGTGGCTGACGCCTGTAATCCCAGCACTTTGGGAGGCCAAGGCAGGCAGATCATTTGAGGTCAGGAGTTCAAGACCAGCCTGACCAACATGGTGAAACCCTGTCTCTACTATAAATAGAAAAATTAGCTGGTCATGGTGGTGTACACCTGTAATCCCAGCTACTCAGGAGGCTGAGGCAGGAGAATCGCTTGAACCCGGGAGGCACAGTGAGCTGAGATCTCACCACTGCACTCTAGCCTGGGCAACAGAGAAAGACTCCACCTCAAAAAAAAAAAAATGTGGGGGAAATCCAGTCACCCTGGAGAAAATAGCTTCTATAAGTCTCTGTAAGTTTCAGCCTCTCCCTCTAAAAACTGGGTAGAGTCATATTTTCTGTTGATTACACTAAAGTGTTAATGAGAATTAAACAATGTGTTACCCAGGTAAGTGCTCTTCAAACCACAACGTCCTACATGATCTCAGGAAGTTGCTGACATTGTTCTTGTCTCCCTGCAACTCAGAGTGGAGAAGCAGAGAGCTTGGCTGTTTCCCAAAGCAACTTAGCCTCTCTAGTTAAAGCCAGGTGCACTGAAGAAGGACAGGGAAGGGGAGGATGTGGGAGGGCAATGGGCATTCCTGGGAAATTTCCACTTCTTCCCCTGCAGTGTGTCAGGTGCTCTCTGAGACCTCACTACGATGCCCCTTTGGCTTGAGGCAGCCAGCAGGGATTGTGGACCACAGACTGCTTTCCCAAGGAACTCCTTCCCTCGTAGCTTTCACGTTCCCTATAACTGAGCTGTGAGGGAAATGAAGGCACCTGCAGAGGTGACTTCTGACCCAGGAGTCTTCCCTCGCATCCCCTCTATGTGGCAGCTGAAGTCCATCCACCAGGTGCAAGCTAGCCCTGCTTAATCAAACAGATGTCTGCAGGGCTCCGACAGAAAACCCTAAGGTCAGCCCTTCTTTGCCTCCAGAGAGTACTAACCTACCCACAGATTATGTGAAATCATTTTGAAAGCACACATGATGCAGCCTCTCATTTTAAAGTCCAGGCTTTTTCTCAGACCCACAGGGACCAGTCTGCCTTCCGGCAGTGGGCAATGTTGTCAATGAGGAGCGGTTTATCTGCGGGACGCTAGATTTTTGTCTCCCCTTCAGTCTAACTCCTCATGTCATCCATTGTCCTGGGAAAAAGATGTTAATAATCCAAACAGAGGAAAACGAAACCCAGCAGCCTAGAGAAACAAAAGGAGAGGGCTTCCAATGGTGGAAAATAATAACTCTCAAAGGGAAATGATTGGCCCAAAGCAACACCAGCCCATAAGAAAGAGCACAAGCTTATGGGTGACACAGCTGCCCTCGACGCAGACGTCAGATTTTCCACTCTAGGACTCCAGCCGTGGTCCATCACATCTGAATTTTAATGCGATGATTCCCAGAAACACAATCAAATGTTTGAATTAAGGACTCTACCAACACCATTACTGGAAAAACACAGTGATTTTCGTCTGTGGTTTGGAAGAAGCTGAACCTCTTGGAGAAAAGTTGGAGGTAGCCTGGGCATGAGTCAGGCAGCCATACATGATTGAGGAGGGAAAAGCATAGGCTTGGGGACACACGCAGCAAGCTGCGAATGCTGACTTCACCATTTGCTAGTCATATAACTTTGGGGAAGTCATTTGTTCTCCAAGCCTCGGTTGACTCATCTGTAAAATAGGGATAATAATGACCACATCATAACATTATCACAAGGAGAAAAAAGAATATAGGATACCCAACGTTTCTTGTTGCATAGTAGGAATTAAACAAACGGTCACTACTACTATCTTTATTACTACCAGTAAGTACTATTATTCTTGGTAATACCAGTACTATTACTGAGGAATTGGGGGTGGTTGTATCATTCTTTATTCATTTCCTTCCTCAATTCAAAAATCTCTCCACTGTGGTTCCTGTTTCCAACAAGGTCGGAATCTACATCATTCCCCCAGTGAGCTGCTTTGGAAACGACTCCAGACTCAGCACCAAGGAGCACCCTGAGGTCCCCTGCAGGTCATCGCTCTGTGTCCTGACAGATGGCCAGCCATGCAGGAGGACAAGCTGCTGTCAGGCTGAAGGTGCCATCCCATCCCATGGCATCCCATGCCATCCTGTCCCATGCTGGCATCAGAAGTCCCCAGGTCAGGCCTACACAGCTGCCTAGAGATGGCCAGGAACCCTGCAAATCTAGGAATAAAGTTGGGGGCCATGGGGTGTGGGAGAAAGCAACAAAGCCTGTCAGCCTCTTCGCAGGCTCTGCACTGGCCTCAGGCCACTCTCAACACACAATCACCCTGTTTTCATCATCTTTAAGCCAAACAAACACAGCAAGGCACTCCACAGAAAAGCAGTCTTCCCTTCTGCCTTTCTGAGTCCTTTCATTATTTACTCATAACATATTTATAAGTAATGACATTTCCCCACCCACCTCTCTCCCACAGATCCAAGAAGGAGGAGGAACATAAAATGCTCTAAGCCTACCAAGAGAAAGAGATAAAAGATGTTATATTTAAATCTCTTGGGTCCCAATAACTTGCAAAATGATTCCCCAGCGGTGCCACTTGTCCCCTGAAGAACACACACCTGCTCTGATTCCCAGATGTTGTCTTGTACCTCAGTCACCCTTAACATATCCCCGAGAAAAGGGTGGGAAGAGAAGGCAACTCACCCAGAGGACATCACTCACTCTGCCCTCTCCACTTCCACAGAACTGAGACGGGAGAGAGGGACCAGCATGATGTTTTATTATTTGCTTGTATGTGTCATTCAGGAGGCCCTCTTTCTGTGTCTAGATCAGTGGCTGGAACAGAGTAGGTACATGACCAATATCAGCTCAATTGCATAGCAGATTATGTGCCTGGATATCTAAGGGGGCTCAAACCTAACTTGAGCCCAGAATTCAACTAAATCCCATCAGCAAGTGTGCCACCTCACAGGCTTCCCCACCTAGTGCACGGCTCAGAACGGAAATCTGCAATCCCTCCTCAACCACTCCCTTTCCTTCCCACCCATCCAATCTGTGAGCAGGACACATTGCTTTGACCTCTGCAGTCAACGCTGAATCTGACAGCCTCTCAACGCCCTCAGGCAGCACACCTAGTCTTCAGCTGCCACTGTCCTTTGCCTGGAGGACACCTGCCCTCCTTCCTTCATCCAGACATCTCACAATCCATCCTTCATTCGATCAATCAGGTCCCAGCCATCCCTTGCTTCAAACTTGGAAATGTTACCCAGGCAATGAATATAAACTCCAAAGCCCTCGCCTGGCCTGTGAGCGCTGCCCAGTCTGTGCCCTGCCGGCTGGCCCCGTCACTCACTGCCCTCCTTCCACACTAGCCTTCCTCTCCATCAACTGTGGAGGAAGGGCAGATGTGGAAGGTCCCTGCAGCGAGCCCCCATCTGCACAGTCCAGGCCTTCCCTGCTGACGTCACACTACCCTGCTTCCTCTGCTTCACAGGGCTCATCACTGCGGACAGTCATGCAAAGTCTCTATTTATGTGTATTTTCTTTAACTTTCGCCCCCCAAAATTTAAGCTCTGTGGAGTAGAGACCCCTTCTATCTTATGGATGGCCAAATCCCTGCTGCCAAGCACACAGTAGGCGCTAGAAACCCTTTGTGGGCTGGCTAGATGAAGTGCTTAATCTGGTGCTCTCTCCAATCCTCGAGTTCTTTCTCACTAAATTTAGTTTCACACTCTTGTGTATTTACAGATCACATGGTGGGGGGGATCTCCCCAGAGACATTAAATAAACCCTCACCTTACAGCTCTCCTTACAGTCCTGCATTTACACATATAAACGTTCTCCTCATACAGAATATTTTAGGTCAGCAGCTCTCAAATATTTTCATTCTCAGAACACTTTTATGCACTTAAAAGTCATTGAGATTTAACAAGGACTTTTGTCTATGTGTGGCTTATCTATCGTTATTTACTGCATTCAAAGTTAAAACTGAGAAATTTTAAAAAATTTTTATTAACTCATTTTAAAATAAAAATAAATCATTACATGTTAACATATATAATATATTTCTATAATGTTAACTATGTTTTGGCCAGACACGGTGGCTTATGTCTGTAATCCCAGCACTTTGGGAGGCCAGGGTGGGCAGATCACTTGAGGTCAGGAGTTCATGACAAGCCTGACCAACATGGCGAAACCCTGTCTCTACTAAAAATACAAAACTTAGCAGGGTGTGGTGGCAGGTGCCTGTAATCCCAGCTATTAGGGAGGCTGAGGCTGGATAATCACTTGAACCCAGAAGGCAGAGGTTGCAGTGAGCCAAAATCTCACTATTGTACTCCAGCCTGGGTGACAAGAGTGAAACTCCATCACAAAAAAAAAAAGTTAACTATATTTTAAATGCCATGTGGTATCCTAGGTTGGATCCTGGAACACATAAAGGATATATAATAGAAAAACTAATTCAAATAAAATCTACTGTTTAATTAAGAGTTATGTACTAATGTCAATTTCCTAATTTTCACAAGTGTACCATGGTCAGGTAAGATGTTAACGTTGGGGAAAACCGAGTGAAGGGTTTATAGACACTCTTTGTACTAAGCTTGCAGCATTTTATTTTTAAATTTTTTAAATTGACACATAATAATTGCACGTATGTATGGAGTACACAGTGACACTGTGATACACACAATGTACAGTGATTACCGGATCAGGGCAATTATCATACATACATACCTCAAACATTTATCATTTCTTTGTGTTGGGAACATTCAATGTCCTCCCTTCCAGCTATTTGAAGCTATATAATATATTATTGTTAACTACAGTCTTCCAATAGCTGTAGGATGTTAAATCGACAGTCTACTATAGAACACTAGAACTTATTCCTCCTATCTAGGCTGCAATTTTTTATTTATTTATTTTATTTTATTTTTTGAGACAGGGTCTCACTCTGTTGCCCAGGCTGAAGTGTAGTGGCATGATCTCAGCTCACTGCAGCCTCTGCTTCCAAGGTTCAAGTGATTCTCGTGCCTCAGCCTCCCAAGTAGCTGGGACTACAGGCGCCCGACTGATTTTTATATTTTTTGGTAGAGACGGGGTTTCACCATGTCGGCCAGGCTGGTCTTGAACTCTTGACCTCAAGTGATCCATTTGCCTTGGCCTCCCAAAATGCTGGGATTACAGGCCTAGCTGTAATTTTGTGTCATTTAACAAATCTTTCCCTAACCTCCAACCCCCATGCCCTTCCCAGCCTCCAGTAACCTCTGTTCTACTTTCTACTTCTATGATACCAACTCTTTTTTTAGCTTCCTGCAACTTTACTTTAAATATAAAATTATTTTCAAATAAAAGGTTTATTTTTAAAAGCTATATTTTTAGAAGAATTGTGAGAAGAGGAACATAGTTTTTACATTTTTTTCAAATCCCGTGTATGTCTGCCTTACTAGATGATAGCTGGATTTTCTTCTCTGCATCTGTATTCAATCTGTTGTGATATGCTGTCTTAGTTGAAGCTTGTAAAGAAAATCCAGCTTCACATAGATAGATAGTTGGAAAAGGGAAGCTGTAATAACCTTATCGAATAGTTATAAATGTTTTTTATTTGCTTTTTCACCAAAATTTGACAAGGGGTAGCTCCTTAAAGGTTACCTGCAATATGCAATATGAAACCATACCAATGAACTTTTTGGACTCCATTATAAAACTTTTTTTGGTGTACCTTGCACTTTGGATAGATCTTTTACCCACCCATGATTTTGTAACATCATGCATGGGTAAAGCTGTTCACTGACTTACGTAGATCTTCCAAATTTTGATACATTTCATTATATAATATCAAAAAAGAACACTCATTAATATAAACCATCTCATCAGAAAAGTCTTTAAGATTTGGGAAGCTGTCAAGTTCCTCATGATGGAATTTTCCAAACTTTAACGCAATTCTAATTTTTGCTTGAGTGCTTGAATTTTATCACTGGCAAAAAAAAATATATGGTCAGTTATGTTCCCTGAAATGGCAGGCTCATTTCATGCCATTTTAAGAAAGTGTCTCCCAGATAGTTAAGTCTGAATAGCCATGGTTTGTCTACCAGTCATTTTTTTTTTCAAGTAAAAAATGACATCCCATGACAAAGGCTCAAGGTCAGTTTCACAACTCAAACAACTGCATAAGGCTGTTTTCCTCAAGACGATCTTTGCACAGGGGTAGGAGGCAGAAGTCCTTTATGTATGCTTCTCATTTTGCCACTCAGAATATTAAAAGATGTGTCTTCAAGGTTGACATTTAATACAATTAATAACTTCTATCACTCAGCAAGGACATTCCTAAGTGAAACTGGCAGGGTTTCGTTTGTTTGTTTTTGGTTTCTTTTTACTGTGTGTGGGAAGCAGCTGCCCTGACTTTCAGTGGTTTGGTGCCCCTGCCTTGATTTGGATAAAGACACCCACAGCTTCACCCATCTTTGCTTTTACCTCATCAGTCTAAGCTTCAACACAGTGAAAAAGGCAAATAACGTTTTAACATCATTAAGCAAGTCATTTTGACCTCAGAGAACCCCTGAAAGTGTCTGTATTTGTCTGTATGATGCTATAAAAGAATACCTGTGGTTGGGTAATTTATAAAGAAAAGAGGTTGATTCAATTCATGGTTGTGCAGGCTGACCAGAAAGCATGATGCCAGCATCTGCTTCTTGTAAGCCATCAGGATGCTTTTACTCATGGGAGAAGGTGAAGGGGGAGCAGCGTGTCACACGACCAGAGAAGCAGCAAGAGAGAGAGGAGGAGCCAGCCGCTTTTTAACAAACAGATTTCACATAAACTCATTATCATGGGGAGGGCACCAAGCCATTCATGAGGGATCTGTCCCCAAGACCCAAACACATCCCACCAGGCCCCACTTCCAATACTGGAGATCAGATTTCAACACAAGATTTGGAAGGGACATATATCCAAACTATATCAGAGTCTTTGGAAACCTCAGTGGTCTACAGACCTTATGTTCTAAATCACCATTCTGGATGACTTTCCAATGAGATACTCCAAAATGCAAACAAGTACTGAGCACTGACTATGTAGACACAATTTGAAATGCCTATAGAGAGTGAAGCTAGGACCACTCAAAGAAAATGAAGAACAAGACACTTCCCTTTAAAATATAGTTATATAAATAGCAGATGGGTAAAACAACTCTGAGATATATAAGAGAACTTCGATGATGACAAAATGGAGGTTGTGGTAAGAATTCTAAGTGCTGAAAGGATGCAGACTGGACCTCAGAGAGTCTGGTGCATCAGGCAGAAGGGATTCCAGGAGTCTAATCCTTTGGCAGAGTTAGCTCGGGCTTGTGGATTTCTTCTTCCGCCTCACTCCTGACAATGTGCCCCTGACCTAATGAGGATCCCGAAGAGCAAGGCCTCAGTCCACAGCTTGCAGGTGGAGCTGGCATAGACAAGGCAAAAGGATGGCAGGCAGGACACGTGCACACAGCTCCTAGCAGCTAAAACGGTACAGAAGGGAAAGGCAAAAGCCCCTGCCTGGAGACCAGTAGTGGTCAATTTCTGCATTTGAGTAAGAAAAGAAAGAAGGAAAAATACTGTGGGATACCCTAAAGGGCTAATTACAAAAGGGCTAATTATTTTTCAAACGTCTCAATTTTTTAAAGGGCTGATTATTGTTTTCACACACACACACACACACACACACATACATACACACACGAAAAAACCAAAAGTTGATTTAATGAAAGATCAAAATCCAAGGACAGGTAGGGCATTTTTGAGATGAAGTTTATGCCAAAGGCATACTGTACACCAACCATGTCTGAAACTCCCACAGCTAATTTGAACACAGTGGCATTCATAGGTTTTTGCAATCCCCCACTGTTTATGTTCATTTCAAATGACACTAGACTTCAAAAATTGGCCGCCTGCCCACTTAACTTAGGCTCTTTGTGAATGGTGTGTCCAGACCAGGAGCCATTCGAGCCTGTATTGTTTTTCTGACAAGCTGTGGCTTTACCCTCCAGAGCCAGGCCATCCTGCATCCTAATGGGGCTCACTGGAGCCCATCAGAGGTGGTTATGAGCTTTTCTGCTGCCTGCTTTTGGCCCTAGTACCAAATGACTCAAAACCCCTCTGGCTCCCTGTTGCTAGGCTCAGATGATTCCAAGCAGAAGCCCCAAGACACCTTTAACAGAGATCAAAAAAAAAAAAAAATTGTCTCCCTCCCCAAAACTCCGCAGGCTCTGTAGGAGTAGAAAACCAAAGCATTCCACCATGTAGCCAATGGCCCTGATCGAACCCGAACCAGGTCTCATGGAAGCTGAGGCATTTTCCCAAGCAGATTTGACCAGTGACAAACCTTAGTGACAGTAAAATTTGTCCTTCAGTCTTACTCAAGATCCATAGGTAGCTCTATTCCATCAGCATTTGGTGGTGTCATTCTGTTCAACAAAACTTTTCTTTTTTTTGAGACAGGGTCTTGCTCTGTCACCCAAGCTGGAGTGCAGTAGTGTGATCATGGCTCACTGCAGCCTCACCTTCCTGGGCTCAAGCAATGCTCCCACCTCAGCCTCCTGAGTAGCTGGGACTACAGGTGCATGCAACCATCCCTAGCTAATTTTTATATTTTTTCTTTTTTTTTTTTTTTTTGGTAGAGATGGGGTCTGGCTATATTGTCCAGGCCAAGGTCTCCAACCCCTGAACACAAGCTATCCACCCACCTCAACCTCCCAAAGTGCTGGGATTACAGGCACAAGCAACCACACCCAGCCACCACCACAACTTTTTTAAGTGGAATCCAATTTAGTTATCTCTCTCACAAGCCTCCCCCCCACCCCTCGCATAGGAAATAGTACATGGGCCCCAGTAAATCTTGGTTCACACAGGCCACACAGGACAGGCAGAGGGGATGTACAATGAATTCTAAATCATGCAGCTACTGATCTCTGCATTTGTGTTTATCTTAACTCTCTAAATAGCTGGTGAGCTTCTTTAACGGGGAGTTATTAGGAAAGACGTGAGTGCCAAAGTAATTTAGAGATATCACATCACCAGGTCAGGGAGATCTGGTCAGCAGGTGGTTTCCAGCATAGACTCCAAAAAGCACATGAATCCCACAGATGAACCCCGGAGTCTGCAACTAGAAAGGGATTGCAAAGGGTGATGTGGAAGAAGCTGGCCCCATCCCTTTTTTAACCAGGCGAGCTCTGCTCTGAAGAAAGTATTCACCACTAAAGTCATAAATAATTAAAGGTTGGAAAATCCTGATACTGGTATTAGTTATCAAAGATTTTCAGCAGCAAAGGACTGAGA
The DNA here is from genome assembly GCA_963573385.1 of Cacajao melanocephalus. NCBI lineage: Eukaryota > Metazoa > Chordata > Mammalia > Primates > Pitheciidae > Cacajao > Cacajao melanocephalus. The sequence goes on from CAUYLG010063314.1 coordinate 97,923, forward strand.
TAATCGGGAAGCTCCCTGGGCAGTACCAGGAGCCTGGTTGCCTGGAGGGAGGCAGGCAAGTGAAGAGAATCACTGCCTAGTTCTCACAAGTTAAGACTGGGTTACAACAATAGGTGAATAAAAGGAAAGAAAAAGATGGATGTACAGTCCCAGCTACTCAGGAGGCTGAGGCGGGAGGATCGCTTGAGTCAGGAGTTGAAGGCCGCAGTGAGCTATGGCCATGCCTGTGAATAGCTACTGCACTCCAGCCCAGGCAACACAGTGAGACCCTGTCTCTTAAAAAACTAAAAACAAACAAACAGAAAAGATGGGTCTAAGAGACAATGTCAAGAAATGATTCTCTGGGAGTTGATGGTTACTTTTACATGAAGAACCGCAGTGGGATTCCACTACACGTTCATTAGAACGATTGCGTAAAAAGGCTGACAATACATAGTGCCGGGAAGGAGGCAAAGTCCCTGGAACTCTCATGGGGTGAAAGGAAAAAATGGCTCATCCACTTTGGAAAACTGTTAAGCAACTTTTTGTTAGTATGAAACATATATCTACCCCATCACTCAACGATTTCATTTCTAGATATTGGTCCAAGAGAAATAAAAATATATGTCCCCAAAAAGACTCATATAAGAATATACATTGAAACTATGCAAAAAAACTGGAAATATCCCATATGCACATCAACAGAATATGAATAACCATACTTTGGTATAGTTATACAAGGGAACAATTAAAAAATCAGAAATGAAAAGGAATCAACTAGAAGTACAAGAGACAATCTCAAAAACATGTGAAGCAAAAGAAGGCAGACATTAAAGAATGCGTACTCTATGATCCGGTTATACAAAGTTGAGAGCAGATAAGACCACTCTCTAGGAGAGAAATAAGAACCATGATTGCCTCTGGGCAAGGGGAGTCATTGACCAGAAAGGGGTGAGGGAAAGGTTGTATATTTTATTTGGGTGGAGGAACACAATGTAAACATTTGTCAAAGCTCACTGAGCTCTACACTTAAGATCTACGCATTTTATCGTATGCTTTAAAATCGACCTCAATAGTTTTTTTTCATGAGACGACTAGAAAACAGGAATGTCAAAGTACTCAAGAGCTCCAACAACAGACCGGAAGAAGAAATTTGCCACTAATGAAACAGCGGAATCAACGAGGCCGAGGTGGTGTTCGTTTTCACCTTTTATGAAACACTCTTCATACTTTGCAACACTGTTTTTGTTTTTTGCCTCCTGTTAGACCACAAGCTCCCTGAAGTCCCCTTAGTACAAGGCCATGTGAAAAACAGATCCTCAGTCACGGGGAGGTGGCTTGGAATTGAGATCAGGTGGTAAATTTCCTCTTCCCTCTGGATCCTAAGATTGACAGGTTTAATAAGCAAGTATATGGATGCATTAATGAATAATGACAGGTTAAAGTACTACCTCTGGCTGAGAAGATGGCTTCATTTCTGTGGATCTTAGAGAGATTCAGTGCCTTGACCCAGAGGAATGAGTAACTGGAAAATTTTAGGCTCCATGGAAGATCAGTCACAGAGCTTGGATGAAAACACTTTCCCAGACCCGTAGGTTCACAGGGCCCATTCCACCAGTGAAGAGCCCACCTCAGTCTTCAAGGCACTAGCAAAGTCCTCTCATTGGACATTTCTTCTCCCTGCTCCTCTCCTCTTCTCCACCGTGCTCAGCTTCCTGCCCCTTGTCCTCCATATCAACACAATCAAACGCAGGAAATCTGTCCACGCTCATTTGTACACGGGTCTTTGCCATTCACCTGCGGGGACCCTGCGAAACAGCCATGTTTACATCCACGGTGAAGCATGTCCTGTCATCCTCTCAACGTTAGGATGCACTTTGTTTGCGCCTAACTAAACTGAGTAGACTCCAGAAACTCAGCGAGAGCCTCTGCCCTTGCCCTTGAGGAGCGAATAAACACTATGTAAATACTGCTTCCTCCCCAGCTGGTCCAGGGCTGCTGGCGCCTGCCACACCGGTCCTGACCTCAGCAACTTTAGTGTGCTCCCCGGAAATTTGATTTATGCAAAATACCCAGTGAAGTCCTGTGCCTTCAAGGCACCCTGATTCCACCCCTACCTCAGAAGCTGCCAAGGAGCCATCCCAGGTAGCTCTCCCTTGTAGGAATGCTGTCCCCCCCCCCCATCAGCAGGTGAAGAGGCTGCTCAGGTGACACAAATGCACAGAACAAAAGGCGATGCTCCCTCCTTTGCTTCTGCCCTTTTTCCACCCTTCTCCCCCAACAGGAGTGAACATATGGAAACCCACATCTTCAATCCCTCAAAATCCCTGCCGGTGGCAACAGAAGTGTCTAGCAATGCGCGGGCACACGTGCATGCACGCACGCACACACACACACACAAACACATCCCTTAAAGATTCTGAGTTCATTGTCAGACAAGGGGAATTACAGGCCCAGCTATTGCCTTCAGTGGGCTTTAAACATAAGGAAGACAACCCCAATTAAGAACAGAAGCTCCAGGTAAGAGACAGTTTCTCCCCTACAAGTCTGTACGCGTCCCATCAGATGTTCAAGCAAATGCTGTGTGTGCACGTGAGAGGTGCACCAATTGCCAATGGATGGTGGAGAATATAAATTACCCTGCAGTATAACCAAGCTTCTAGGGCATCCCTTGATGACTATGAGCGGCCAAGTTAGGTCATGAGGGGTGACTGGGGAAAAAAACAGGAGGGGTCACAGCAGTTTCTGTTTTAGTGTAATGAGATCACAAGAACAATTTCTGCAGCACGATCTGCTTTCCAGCCTCACTACCCAAGCAGCTTTAAAATACAGAGGAAGATGTCAGGGTTAGGCTGAAGGAAGAGACGGTTAGCTCTATTGAATGAGAAGTAACAAACTTGTATGTAATACAGTCTAGAAAAGGATTCCATGTGGCCAGACCCATCAAGGACTAATCCCAGCTCTGAGAGCTGTGCCTGGAGCAAGACATGGATGTTTTCAGCCTGTTTTCATATCTGAAAATATGGAGAATAATATCTGCTTATATAGAGTCAGCATTCAGTAATGACACCTGCCACAAAAGGCTGTTTTCTAGAGATCTCCCAATTCAAAAGAAAATGATGATGGTTGTCATGGCTTTCACAGCCTGAGGGGACGTAGAGACCAAGAGATGAGCAGAGGCCAAGCTGAACCCAGACAGGATCCAGCATCTATTAGGGTCATTGCCACATTCTGCCCCCCACAGGATTTACAGGCATAATTAATGTATTGATTAAAACAGACAATTTTTCACTTTATTACAATATCCAGTATCATCTTTGGTCCTTCAGAGGATATAATAGTCTTTTCCACCATGAGATTGTTACATTGGACAATAGCAATATTCCTTCCTACGAGCTCCCAGTCCCACACATGAAGCTCTGTGAAGAGCCACAGGGTGAGAGGAGCACCCAGCCATAGATTTGTGTGTTTGCCACCTTGGACATTAGGGTAACAGCTCCGAAATCTTTTCAGTCTACGGAGAACTTTGGCAGAGAACATGGATGGCATACTACACGTCTCTCACTTTACTGGGAAGAGCTTCCAGCTTTACCCAAAACTGTCCATGGGTGTTCTTGGGTGACCCCTTGCGTGTTTGAAATGGGGAAAGCAGCAAGCAAGGCTCTGCCCCGTTCTCCTGGAATCTGCAGTCTGGAGGTGGAGAGCTAAGTGCAGGGCAATCGGACCAGACAAATGACCTACCAGGGGGAGCACCTGGCCCCACGTGAGCCTGCAGGAGGCCACTGGACCCACCCTCGGGAAGGCCAAGAGAAGCGTCCTAGAAGAAGTGGTAGGAGACAGCCCAAAAGAGGAGCAGGTCTCAAGGTCAACGTCACTTCCTCAACGAAGCCCTCCCTGACCACCCCTCCCAATCTAAATTCAAAGCTTCTGACCCTCTCTTATGGTCCCTGTTCTTTCTCTTACTGATCATTATCTGTATTTACATATTCATAGTTCATGCTTCCTCCTCGATTAGTCCAAAACTCTGCTAGGGATGGGGGACCCCGTCTCTTTTGTTTAGCAGCACTTGGTCCAGTAGCTGGCAGGTGCTAAGTGCTCAGTAGTTATGAATTAGATGAATCATGACTGAGAAGAGTGTCCTAGGCTGAAAGAACAGCCTGCATAAAGGACCGAGGGTTGGAAGCAGGTGATGCAGTCAGTGCAAAGAAAAATCCGTTCTGGTGAAGCAGAGGCCACCTGGGGGCGAGGAGAGAGGCAAGAGCTGAGGCTAAAAACGCAAACGGTGAGCAGGCCACGCAGCACCACGGAAGCCTTGTGGAAGGGTCTGGGCGTGATCTCAAGGACGGTGCTGACCTCGGAAGAGCTTGAAGTAGGGGAGTGAGGTGATCCGATTTGTATTACTCTTGCTATAATGCGAAAAATGCTTAGAAAGGAGCAAGCGTGGAAGTGGAAAAAAAAAACTGGTTAATAGGATGTGGATTAAACCATGTGAAGGATTATGGAAGGCTGTTCCAGAAACAAAAGAGAATTTGGAGAAAGCAAAGGTAAAAGGAAATCAGTATCAAGTGGAATCTGCATGTCTTAGGCATCCTTTCATGAGGTGGCTGAAGGGAGAAGGAGAGTCAAGAACTACCCTCTGGCACGTGGCGTGGATGGTGGTACCTTTCACTGGGGCAGAGAAGAACCCAGAAAGAGATGGAAGTGAAGCTGTGAGAAGACGTGTTGATGATTGGTTCAGTTCACAACCGGCTAACTTTATGTGCAGCTTCCGGTAGAAATATCCAGTAGTAATTTCATGGACCACAGCAAAACAGCTCACAGCAAGATATAGACCAGGGGTAGAGAGTTTTAAAAAATCCATATAATGACAGTTGTTAATGACAGGAATACACAAAATTGCCCTCAAAATTAATTAGAATAGTTTATTTTCATGAGATACCAATTACGGAAGACCTTGTAAAAATCATTATGTCAGCTGGACGGGTTGGCTCATGCCTGTAATCCCAGCACTTTCAGAGACGGAGGCGGGCAGATCACGAAGTCGGGAGATCAAGACCATCCTGGCTAACACAGTGAAACCCCATTTCTACTAAAAATACAAAAAATTAGCCAGGCACGGTGGCACACACCTATAGATCCAGCTACTCAGGAGGCTGAGGCAGGAGAATCACTTGAACCTGGGAGGCAGAGGTTTCAGTGAGCCAAGATTGTACCACTGCACTCCAGCCTGGGTGACAGAGTGAAACTCCGTCTCAAAAAAAAAAAATCGTGTGAGAAACCATGGTAAAGCCATCTATCACCAATACTCATGATCTAATATTCATATTTTACATAATACACATTTATTACAACACCTATATAAAAATAATCATCACACATTATCTCAATTAAATCATAAAGTTCTAGAAAATGGGAATGCATTTTTGTCCATATTTATTTCTGTATTTCCTGTGCCTCACCTGGTGTCCATCATAGAGAAGGCACTCAGTTACTGTGTGCGTACCGCATGGAATTTAATTCCATGATTAAATGACTTTCTTAATTCCTTTCCCAATTAATGAATGCACCTGACTTGTGCTTGGATGAACATAAACCAGAGGTGGGTGTTCCTGGGCTCAGGAAATCTGGCCCGTTTCACTTTGGAGCAGAAAGAAAGGCAATTTGCCCATCTGCCTGGGTCATGAAAATCAGCAGGAGATGACCTCGCCTGGGATTCTTCTTTCCTTGAAAGTTTCCTGTTCTTTTCTTACTATGCTGGATGTGTGCCCCCAGATCTGATATTAATATGTTACTAGAACTTTGAATACATGAAAGCATTTGTATTTTAAAAGGAGTCAGAGCAGAATTGAGAAAAGTGGGTCTCTAATGCTGGGGTGTCAGCAAGATGGCACTAGGATGACAGACGACCAGGATGGCACACTTCAAGTCCTCCCCATGTAGGTGGGAAAAGGTGATTCTGGCAGCTAAGGCACTGTGGTGGCAGGGACAGAAAAGGTCAGGCATCACACATGCCATGTGTGGCCTGGGTACTCGCCCCAGTTTGTGGCAGTGATGAGCTGGTGATGACATCATGACCCTAGGTTATAGAGGTGCCACAGTGTCTGTATTTTAAATTCCTTGTCTCTCACGACAGTTGGGTCATGACCTACCCCAGTGACTGGTATTTTTATCCACTGTGATGGTATAACGTAGAGACAGCCTCTAGCATGTGAAGAGATGGCTGTAAAAGTCTATCAAATTATATTCCCCAAAACCTGAACTACATGTCATAACATATCAAAAATTGAAAATGCACTGAAACTGATTTGGATGATATGAAATTCCAATATTTATGAGGTACCAAGTTCCTAAAAATATAAAATTCAGAAAGCCTTTATTGAAATGCTCACTGAAATTCTTCCTCTATTTAGGAAGTCAGCTCTTTAAATAAAGGAGTGACAGACATTGTGCACAGCCCAGAATTTTACTGAATGAATTCTGCGCAAGGTCAGGCAAAAATGCGAAATTAAATCGTATTGGCAAATTGTGATGCAAGATTCCCTTTAAACGTATGTTTTCTGCAAGGACATATCTCAGCAAACGCAAGGGCTGAAAGAATCCACCTTTTGCTCCATTCACACGTTCGTAATGACGCATAGCAAGAGTGACAAATGCCACTTATTCTCACCCTTCTGAGTACCACACAATGTTTTGCCTTAAAAAGTCCAAGACAAAGAGGAAGACGTGAAAGCAAAATGCAAGGTGCAAATACAAGCCAAGACTGATATCTCTCTGAAAATGTCCCCTTTCAAAAAAGAAAAGAAAAGAAAGAAAAAGAAATCTCCCCTCCCCCAATTCAGCCTGCATCGCCACGGCAGCCTGTGCTGGGCCGTGCAGGTCCGTGCCATGGAGAGGAGTTGGAAACGACCAACGGCAGAGGGACCTTCCAGGCAGGACGTGGCTTCAGCCCCCAGGAAATCAGGGCCTCTCTGCTCTCGAACACTCAAAGGATGGTCAATGACCATCAACAACCACCTGGCATCTCTGCCATGCTGCACACCCAGCTGGGGGATGGAAATACACAGTTCTGCGCTCCCCAGCAACCGTGCTAGGAGGGATTACACCTTTTGTATTCTACTGGCACTCGGAAGAAAACTGGAATTTAGAATGTTGGTTATCTGCAATCACACAGTCTCAGCTTCTAAAGCTGGGACTCGAACCCAGACTTTTTGACTCCATCTTCTGCTGCTTTCACTGTACAAGCCAGAATATGGAGTCGTCTGGGTCCTAAGTGACATTCTTTCTTCCCCTCCCCATTTGCTAAACAGCAATCTGATTATTCCAACCAATTTTTAGATTTTCGAAGGCCAAACCAACTAACCTTCCAGCTGCTCAAAAGGAAAGAGAGCTACAACGCAAGTGAATGGGTTTGATAAAGCCTCGGCCCCAGGAATGCCCTCTGTGTCAAGCGCCAAACAAGCTTGGTGTTTCTAAATGTCTCCTGCCTGAAAGCAGGGATCAACAATTCTGTTTCACAGCCTTCCTAGAATAAGGCATTCCCAAAATACACTATCACCCACCCTGACCTTCAAGCGCCCCTAGAAAGAAAGTGATTCCCTAAAGTTCTTTCTCTTGAATTTGTATCTGTCACTAAAGCAGGGATGGTGGCTGCAGCGACACTCCTTTGCTTTAGTTCTCTATCTTGTCTTCCTAGTTTTAAGAATTGGTGGGCACCAGAGGACTTAGTGCTATGGGCACAAGGGTTCTGCACACAATGCTGGTGCCCCAGGGCTGGCACTGGGACGCCTCAAATGCCCCATTGTGAGTAGAAACGTTTTCTGCTAATAGCTGGTGGATGTGCGTTCTGAGCCCACTGGCACCCCAGGCACATTTCCAACAAACAATGTGGCACACATAGGAATTCATCCGAACCCAGCAAAAATCACTTAGCTTAATAACGCTGCCCTGATTTAATTTTAACTTTTCATAAAGCATGAGAGATGAGTGGGGTGTGCTTGGTGTTTTATAGATTACTGATGAGACTGGGCTCACATCTGGCTGTTTTATCTTTTTTTTTCCCCACAAGTTCCTAAAAGAAGAGGGTTAGGAAAGGAAGTTGATGAATGATTAAGAGGAGGGCAACACCTGCAAAATGTGCAACCAACTGCAAGAGGGAGTTTTTGCTTCTCTCTGGTGTGTAAGTAGCTGGCAAGTGCCCGGGGAGTCCTCGAGTAAGAAATTTAGTGCTGTGGATATCCAACAGGATACACATATAAACATATGTATGCATGCAACATGCATGCATATGCGTGCACATGTGAACATATTTATACACATACATATGGCATACAAATCCCCCTCATCTGTATTTAGCCAACACTGGGAGGGCACAGTGAGCTCAATGGCTACCCACAGAGTGGCTAAGATTTGCAAGAGCTAGACTGGTGTAGATGCTCTAACGAAGTCATCCTTAACTCTTCTCTTTCTTCTTCTCTAACTTCAAACGTATCCATCACTTTTTACCAACTTCTCACCATCTCTACAGCCTCCACCATTGGAAGGCAACATTGCCTCTGGCCAGTGTTATTATAATGGATTTCTCCCTGGACCTTCTGCACCGTCATCTTACCCCCTAGGGTAAGGGGTGTACAATCTTCTGGCTTTCTTGGGCCACACTGGAAGAAGAATTGTCTTGGGCCACACATAAAATCCATTAACACTAATGATAGCTGATGAGTTAAAGGAAAAAAAAAAAAAATCAAAAAATCTCCTAATGCTTTAAGAAAGTTTACGAATTTGTTTTGGGCTACACTGAAAGTCACCCTGGGCCATGTGCAGCTGGTGGGTTGTGGGTTGGACCGGCTTGCCCTAGAGTCTGTTTTCAAAGTGATTGTGGTGAACATAAGTCAGATTATGACTCCTTGGCTTGGGCCTCCCCAGTAGCTTCTCAGTTCTCTCAGAGCAAAGCCAACTGAAAAAATCTTGAAAATCCTTGGAGTAGCTTCAGGGTCCTCCATGATCCGTACCTTCCACCCTCTGCCTCTTTGTCCAAACCATTAACTCTCTGTCCTCATTCCTCCACTCCATCCATATCAGCCTCCTTGCTGCCTCTCACATACAGCAGGCACACTCTGCCTCGAGGCCACTGGATTTACCATTTCCTGTCCCTGGAAGGCTCCTCCTCAGATGTCCACACAGCTCCATTTCTTTCACTTCCTTTGAGTCTTTGCCACCTAACCAGCATCTGTGGGAGTCCATTCCTCTCCTGCAAACCTTTCCCCAGACTTCCCAGTCCCTCTTCTTAGCCTGTTATTTTCCCACCCTGCATTTATCATCTTATAATATGATAGAATGCAGTAAACCAATGGCACATGTTTACCTATGTAACAAACCTGCATGTCCTGCACATGTATTCCAGAACTTAAAATATTTTAAAAAATTGTTTAAGAATTTGCCCAATTATTTTTCTGGTTGTCTCCACCTAGCAGATTGTAAGTTCCATGAGGGCAAGGATTGCTGTTCTTAGCTGTACTCCAGAGGCTAGAATCATGTCTGGCACAAATACATTAACAAATACTTTATAGGCATATACAATATATGATATATAAATAACATATATCCATAATATATTTGTTGAGCGCAGAATGAACAAATGTTTTGCTCTGGTTTGCAAATGTATTTACATGGAAAAAAATAATCCCATTTATGTTTCCATTTATAAATCTCCTGTATTCAACATAATAAAATTAGACAAAATCAAGAGGACCATGGGATATCAGGAAACAGTGTGCTATGCAGGCCACAGCAGCTTGGAAACCTGTATTATGTAAGGAAAACAAGCCATTCTCCTTTGTGTCTGCAGTTCCTTGCAGCTCCAGGACTCTGCCTGCAGGAGCAGCTAAGCTCTGCTACAGAGCCTCAGGAGAGGAAGTAAACCTGGAACCCCTCCGCTGCCTGCACTGTCTGAGGGCTTACGCCAGCAGTTTCTCAAGAAACAATATCTCCCTACCCTAGGAGCAGGGTCAAAAAAGTCCACCCACCACAGACTGCACTTGGGCACCAAGGAGGGCTTAGAGGCAGCCAATACAAGAAAGCAATGGGAAAGAAAATGAGTGGGTTGAAATTATTAAGGTGGAAGAGGGTCCAAGATCACTTAAGCTGTCTACTCCCTTCTTCCATCTTCAAGCAAAGATTATCACAAATCCCCACTGTTCCTAAAGCTGACTGTATGAGCTCTAATGCTGCATTCCTGCCTTAACAGGCTTTTGAGAAGTCCCTGCCATGCCTCTCCATTGCATGGCTACCACCAAAGGCAGGCATACCAGGCAGCCTCCTTGACTTCAGCGCCGCTTGTTTGGTTCATTCTGCACACCCCCGGCAGAGTCACAGTCTTTAAACACCATCACTCTTTTGTAGTGTCCCTATTGTAAAATCTGCAATATTGCCCATTACACCAAACTGCAGTGTCCCTTCCTGACCTTACAGTCCTGCCGGGATGGGCTGCATAGCAAACAGGGTTGGATGAGCTCTCTCTACCCATGCAACCCTGCTTGCTATGACTCCCCCACCAGACCCCACTGGTTTAGATGCTGTTCCCTCACATTTCCCATGTCTAGGCTTGTTCTCTCTACTCACTTATGTTTGTATTACTCCCTTTACCTGGAAAGCCCATCCTTTAGCCATATAAATACAAGCCATGCTTCTAGAAGACCCAGACGACCTTCTTCGCCAAGAAACTCTACTCAACCTGTGAAACTTTATACCGTCTTTGGTCTGCGTGACACCACTGTCTGATAGAATACGTTATTAGTTGAGATCCATTTACAAATTGGCTGGTGTCTATTTCTCTTACACCGATACCTAAAGAGATTTTTGCTTTTTGTTTTTGTTTTTGCTTTTTACCCACAAGAAAGGAACATGATGTCGGGCTTTGGTGTCAGACAGATCTGAACTAAAACCTCCAGCCTGCCGCTCGCTGTGGCTGGATTTGGCTAACGCATGCAACTTCTCTCAGTCCCAACTGCATTCTCTAGAAAAAAAAAAAAAATAAGAATATCTACATCACAAGATTAATAGAGGTACAAAAGGAGATAATCTTGAAGCTCTATTAGGGCAGGGATTTTACCACGTCCACCTGGGTGCCCAGTACAGTAACTGACACTTGGTCCTCCGCAATAATGAAAAACTGTGAGTGAATCAGACGCATAAAATTCCTCTTAAAATGCCCAGTGTTAGACCCCCAAAAAACAGCTATTCCTGAGAGCCTTATTCTTAGGCCACTGAAGAATGACGCATGACCACTGAGTGAAGAGTTCCACACACGTGAACACCATAAGCAGGCCAATCCACCTTCTCTTCTCCTGACTGAGACAGTGTGGGCCTGGCATGTTAAGAAACATGAGCTGTTTCTTACTGTGCTTGTCCCCTGATGTTTTCTTTACCATCCTTGGGCATGTTTCCAATTTTCCACATTTTGGGGCTCAGGACACACCACCCCAAAATATGATAGCAGGAGACCAGAATATGCCACCCCAAAATACACTTCCATGGCATATTTTGGGCTGGTTATTCTGAGAAACTGCAGACACAGGAGTAGCTCTAAAGATCTGTCCTTTTGTAAAATAAATGTACATCTATAAAGGAAATCGGCATTAGTGAATGCATCTGTACCAGGAAAGGGGCTGCTCCAGACAACTTTTATTCCCTGAGAGACTTTTCACCTGCACAGCAAGACGGCCTTTGTTCATCATGCATCCCCTCCCCTCGCCCTCTAGCGGCTGGTTGCTGCCTCCCCTGGAGGCTCTGGCCCCTCCTCCTTTCTGTAGCCCAGGACGCTGTATCAGCTTCAGTCATCTGACCCTTCCTCAAGTCTCATATTTGACGGGACTCCCATGTGTATGCTTGTAATTAAGATGGCACTTCTGTTAATCTGTCTTATTTTAGTTTAATTTGTAGCCCAACTAAAGAACCTAGGAGGGTGGAGAGAAGCCATTTTTCCCTCTGCGATACACACAGCTTAAAAATTAAGAAGTCTGATTAATTCTGGAAGAGATTATCCTTCCCTAGAAGTGAGTTATTTATTTCAGTTGCATCTTTCTTGTTGCTAAAACCCTCAGTATGTTTCTTTCCTTATGTGTCCTATGTCCTCGTGCAAGACGGAGAATGGATTCATAGAACCATAGAATATTTCTGGCACCAACGTGTCCCTCAAACACCAGGCACATGATAGATGCTGAAAAACATAATTGCTGAGTAACTGAAAAGAAAGAGCCGATTGACTCAAGAAAGCCATTTTTATAACTGTGGACCTTAACAATTCAAGGCAGAAATTGGTCTGCAATGAGATCTTGCAAATAAAGCAAAGATTCCCTTTTCAGACTAATGAAGGGGATGCTGGGACCACAGTGTCAGCAGCTGCTGTCTCCAGGGCCACTTCCCCATTTTGCACAGTGGTCTGGGTGCGTGTATATCACCCTTATCTCTCTTCACCAGCTCCCTTATTCGTAAAGCAAGCCCCAGGACCTCTTCAGTGATCTTCAAAGGAGGTTGGTTGACGAATGAGACCATTCACTTGAGACAGTCTCAATCCTTAAAGGAAAGAGCTACACTAAGAGAAGAGATATGCCTTCGCTGCTCACTTATTCAGGTAAAGACAGAGCTTGTGCCTTCCTGCCCCACAGAGACATCAGGCACTAGTTCCTCTTTTACAAGAGTTGCTACAACATCTGCTTAAGGCTGCTACAGAGCAGATAAAGAGGGCCAAGAAGTGAAGATTAGTACAATACTATGAGGGCAGAGTGTCCAAAGATTCCTTCCCGCTTTTCATTTCACCTTCCCCTCCTTCTTCTCCTATAAAGCCAAATCATTCCTTTTTCTGTTTCTTCCCTACTCCACATCTACCCACTCTCAAGTTCAAAGGCCTGGGGAGAAAGTAGACACAATAAGGGTGAACTTCAGGCACCAGAAAAAGGACAGCCATGTTTCTCTAACTATATATCCAGAAATACCAAAAGCACAAAGTTGCAATATACAAGGAATTCTCAAAATCTCCACTGAGCTGCAGAGAAGGCTGGGGCAGAGGAGAAGCAAGGGAGTATGGGAAAAGGCAGGGAAAAAAGAGATCCCCCACCAGGACATGGAGCAATGAAGGGTACCACTGCCAATAGTGAGTTTGGTTTTCCCAAGGAGGAGTAAGACGACCCACCTGCTAGCTAGCCCGGGACAGCTCTGATGTGTGGACTCATCCTTCATCGACACCATGCAATTTCCCTTTCAGCACTTTTCCTCTGCAGGGAAGCCTGTCTCTTCCACCACGTGGCTCATTCCCTCATGCTCTTTTCTCCTCCATAAAAATGCACTCTCAGGAAAGGATTTGACAAACTACCTCCTGATGAGTTAAAATGACTTCCCACTCCGAAATATACTGGTTTTTCAGCTCAGATTAAAGCTTAATGTGAAAGAAATTTATCTCAAATTTTAGACTTTCAGGGAAAAACATGGGACTTGATTTCAAAGTAGAAAAGGATATCTGAAATCCGGGCCAACTTTGACAAATTCAGGAGTTCTGGCAGCTGCAGCCGTCAGCCACAGGGGGGTTTCTGCTTGGAAGTGGAGAGCACCTTTCAGGACCTCTGAGGTCACGCTGACTGAGGAGCATGGGCAGCTTCTCCATCCCCATCACATCCACCATGCTCAAGCGTGTACATGTTCACACACACGTGCATGCACACACGCACACACTGAGCAGGCGAGCCTCTGCTCCACACAGGAAACAGCATCCCACAAGGAAGAAGTCTGAAGGGGGCACCCCACAGAGCACCGCTAAAAGCTGCCTGGCCCTCCAGGTTCCAGTGGAAACATCCTTCCCTCAGACAAAAGTCATGTCACAGGATGTGGCTGTTGCTAAGTAACGGTGACTCCCCCTCCCTCTAGGCCTCTGGGTCTCCAGGCCCCCCCGACCCTGGAGAAGGAGAGTAAACAAGCTGGGAAGCGCCTTCAGTGCGCTCTCAAAGCTCCTGTCCTGGGCGGGCAGGCACCTGTCCCCTCTGCCTTAGTGAGCTGTTGTGGGGAAGGGGTGGGTCTTAGGGGGCCGGGGGGATTGTCAACGGTGGCACAGTGGATCGAAGATGCTGGTGACAGCGGACCTCTCCCTCCAGCAGCCCCTCACTCCACACCCCCTTGGGTAACACCCGAAGTAAGCTGTCTGCAACATTCTGAGTGCTTAAAATTATAAGACAACTGTCAAAAAAACAACACTGGATTTGAATTGGGGGAGATGGGTGATGCCAACTGGGGTAGGGGGTGGAGAGGACCAAAGTGGATTTTGCTTGTTTTTAGTTTTTGTCTTTAGTTTTCGTCAGCTGTTTTGGAATTTAAACGGGACAGAGGTGGGGTGCTATTCCACACAACCCTTAACAAAACACACACCACTGGAAACAACAGCAGGGTCCGGGCAGCTCAACCCTCTGTGGACTGGCACAGCAGAAACCATGGCCTCCAGGATGCTAAATAATCAGGGCTTGTCAGTACCAATAAGCCTCAATCTCTAAAGCCCCAAGAGGTTAAAAAAAATTCTCCATGCAAGGTGACAGAGAGATTTAGACGAAGAATCCTTGGGAGGAACAAAGGGGCTGACTGCCGCTTTAAGGGATGCGTTGCCTTCAGCCCATCTGAGAAGCCCCCTGTGTCACCTGATTGGCAACTCAAGTCCCAGATCAGCATTCCTCGGATGCACCGCCACATGTGCACAGAAAAGATAATGCTAATGTCGCTTCTTATTTGTTTTTCTGTCTACAAAAATGTCCACTTATCAGGATTTAATGGCTCTCAGAAATAAAGCTATTTTAAAACATTATCCAAAATGCAAATGAGTCACCAAAAGCTGTTGCCATGACCTTTCCTGTTGCTGGGCAGATGTTCCCGAATCAACGACAGCCTTCTGTAATGGCCTCACTCAGTGCAGGATTCCCTGACTTGGCTTTGGAATGTCCATCCCTCACCCTGGCTTTGCGGTGTGACAGATCCCAAAATGGTGCATGGGTCACTTGTTTTACAGAGGAATCCCTGTGGCCTTACTAGGCAAGATGCCGTCTCCTTCAAAAGGTTGATTCCTCAGTCTCCCCACCTCTGATGAGAAAGCGAGGTCAACCAGCAACAAAGGAACCCCCACACCTGCCTGCCATGCTCTGCCCGTGGAAGATCTAGATTCACAGGACCTGCTCAAACAAGGTCACCCCACCAAGTAGTCCCAGAGGGTCTTAAAATGGTTTCACTTCATCAGTTATTAGCGGTTAGGACACGTGACCTTTGCAGAACATCCGTCCTCCTCGTTGGTGTTAATTTCTGTTGTTTTTGGTGATGTAAATTCCACTTGGACAACCTGAGAGTTCCACCCTGGGATGCTGATGAGAAGGGGTGAGGACCTCAACACAAACAGAGTAAGCCTGGTGGGAGTGATCTGGTTAACTCACCACACACCTACCATTCCCACTTCAGATTAGGGAAAAAAGAAGATGATGTGTGACTCTGTGGGATTTGAGCTGCATTTTTGCCGTATCGGAGATCCTTCCCTCCAGGAACACACACTCAAGCACACATTCTGCTTGCTGCTTCTTTTCTGCAACTTCCACCCCAGACTCTACTCCCTATAAAACACTCAGACCTGTTGTCAGCATTTTTACAATTCCCCAGATTTGAGAATGCCCAAACCAGGAGCCATCTGAGACCCTTTCCTTTCCCTCATTTTCCAAAGTCTCCTGTCTCCCTCAGTCCCTTCATCCATATAATGGGACAGTCTTGCCTCTCTGGGAGGCCCTAATAGTGGTGTGATTAAGGGTGTGGATGGTGAAATCAAAGGCCCAGACTTGTACCCTGGTTAAGTGAGACCTTGGGCAGTTTATTCAAATCTGTGCCTTAGTTTCCCTTACATACAGTATGAATTCATAATAGTACCTATTTCATAGAGTGGTCATGGAAATTAAGTGAGGAAAGGACCTAGCCCTTAATATCAGCTTGGTAGAAAAGTAATTGCTGTTTTCACCATCATTACCATTGTAGAGTAGTGTTAAGACTCAAAAGTAACGGAGGTGAAGAAAGTTACCAATACCTCTTCAATTGGTCTCCACTACTTAATGCTCTAATCCGGGTCATCATCCCTTATCACCTGAACTACTGCAAAAAGCCTTTAGCTTGTCTCACTCTGGAATCCTACCCGCCAGTCTCACTTTCATGACACACTAGAGACCCAGTTACTAATTTCCATCATTCTTCTTCCTAAAAACCTTTAGTATCTACCTAGTGCTTATCGGATAAAGTCCAGACTTTTGCCATGACCTGCAAGGCTTTTAGTGACTGGGCCCTGCCTCCAAGGGCTTCTTTCCTACCAGGCTGCTCCCATCAGCCTGGAAAGTCCTCCCCATTTCATCTTTGAGAACACCCTACATCCTTCTCCACACAACTCAACCACCATCTCCTCTAGAAAGCACCCCCAGGTCCACTGGGTAACTGACCACTTCCTCTTCCAGAACACAACTCTCCCTGTTACCGTTCATGCTCCTGCCTCTTCCAGGGACAGGGTGTCAGGCACCTGTGTGTCCCACCATACCTGACACGGTGGCTGGCACTGAGCAGATGGTCTCTAAGCACCTGTGGAGTGCAGTGTCCTCTTGCACTGACTTGGTAATGATCAGAGTCCATGTCAACAACTCCTCATCACTGGTACAACCCCACTGGGATTATTGTAATTAAGCAGCCCCTTGTCTTAGCCTAGGTATGTTTCCACGCAGTCTCTACCAACAAAGTGGAATTCTGACCAGAAGCCTCTGAAGTCCAGGTCTCATGCAATGCTAAACACACCCACCTCCCCACCCCCACTCTGACCTCCCCAGAATCCAAAAGGAACATTTAATTTTTAACGCACTCACACTCTGTTGGCATACCAATTAACACCAATTAATCATCATCATTAGGGAGAGAAAAGATTAGAAAGAGAATTTTGGCCAACAAAATATTCTGTGCCGATATCCAGTGTTCCAGGAGCTCATGAGATTAACCCACTCAAGGTGAAATCCTCATCAAACCCACCGTGCTCCCCTGGAGATCCTGCACTGAACCTCTGGATGGTGTCAAAGAAGCGCAAACGTCCAGCCAGGGAAGCAGCCAGACTCAAAGCTCTGACCACGGCAACCATCCTGAAATTCACGACTGCCCTCCCATGGCAGGGATGCTTTGCAATCATAACAGCCCCTGAAATAGGCATCCATCAATTATCCTTCCTGAGACCCCAGGGAAGCAGCAAAAATGAATGATGCAGCAAACCTACTCTAAGTAGCTTCTAGTCCAGCGGGGACCAGCTCAACGCTCTTCATTCATCAGCCGCCCTCCTCGCAGCTTTCTTTATCTCTGGTCTGGCAACTCCAGCCGTCCAGTTGTTCAGGCCAAATTCCTTGCAGTCATTCTCAATTCCGTCCTTCTCCCCTATTTCACAAACTACTCACCAAAAATAAAATACAAAATACACACAGAACCAAGCCACCTTCTCATCACCTCCACCCGGCCAGGCCACCTGGATGACTACAGTGGCCTCTTAACTGCCTCCACACTCGCTTCCGTTCTTCTTGACCTTCAGTCCATTCTAAACACAGCACCCAGAGGGACTCTTCTACAGAGTAAATCGCATGATATCGCTCTTCTGTTCAAAAACATCTTCTTGCCTCCTTCAGTCCCTAAAACAGCCTAGCAGACCCTGTGTGGGTGCTCCCAGTATGACTTATCTTGCCCATTCGCTCCCTCTCTCCCCATATTCCATCCTTGGATAACAATACTGGCCTCCTTCTTCCTTGAACACATCAGGCACACTTCCACTACCTGCTTAAAGCCTTCATTGTTTAAAATCGCAATCCGCTACCTTCCCAACCTCAGCACTCCCAACCCCATTCTCCTGCTCTCTTCTTCTGTTGTTCATGACAGTTATCACAAGCCAGGTGTAGTGGCTCACACCTGTCATCCCAGTAATTGGGAAGCTGAGGTGGGAATATTGCTTGAGCCCAGGAGTTCAAGACCAGCCTGGGCAACATAGTGAGACCCTATCTCTCTTTAAAAAAAATTTTTTTTAGTTAGCCAGGTGTGATGGTGTACACTTATAGTGCTCAGGAAGCTGGAAGGTCGCTTGAGCTAGGGAGTTGCAGGCTGCAGTGAGCTCTGATTGAACCACTACGCTTCAGCTTGGGCAACAGAGCAAGACCCTGTCTCAAAAAAAAATATATTATCTCTAACGTTGTATATAATATACTTATGTTATTTCTATTATTAGATAGAATAATAGGGACACTATTATTTACAGTGTCCCTATTATGTAGGGACACAATAATTTAGAACACTAGGGATATTGTGTTCTCTGGTTAAAATGTAAGCTCAATGATAATAGAAGTCTTTGATTTGTTCATTGATTTACCCAGAGAGTAGTGCCTAATACCCAGTAGGCTCCCAATCAATATTTTACTAGTAAATGGTAAGAATAATAAAGAGCACTACATATAAATGACTATAGGCATCTCTCAGAGCCAGGGACAGGAGGGGAGAGGAGGTCAGGAAAGGTTGCATAGAAGATATGACATTCGAACCAAACTTTGGAAGATGAATAGGTTTGAACCTGTAGAGTTGAGAGGAGAGTAGTCAGGTGGAGGGGTCAGTGTGTCTTACGTTTACAGAGGTCCCACAGAGAAGAGTAGGTTCAATTAGGCACAGAGGAGCAACACAGACTGAGGGGGAGACATAGGCTGAGAAAGTAGAAGAGCCAGACCGGGTGTGTTGGCTCACGCCTGTAATCCCAGCACTTTGGGAGGCCGAGGCAGGTGGATCACGAGGTCAAGAGGTCAAGTCCATCCTGGCCAACATGGTGAAACCCCGTCTCTACTAAAAAATACAAAAATTAGCTGGGCATGGTGGCACACGCCTGTAGCCCCAGCTACTCGGGAGGCTGAGGCAGGAGAATTCCTTGAACCCAGGAGGCAGAGATTGCCGTGAGCCGAGATGGCGCCACTGCACTCCAGCCTGGGGCCTGGCGACAGAGCGAGACTCCGTCTCAAAAAAGAAAGTAGACTGGAGCCACAGCCCTGATGGCCAGGGACAGGACTCTGCTGATGGAAGCTGCTAGGGATATTGTGATGAGCTGGAGGTACTGGTCTCCTTTTAGCCACTTCTGTTTAACCACACCATCAACCTTTACAGATGAGTGGCCGGGAGGGCTAAGGCCGTTCTCCCTTCCACCCATACTTCCCATGCCCCGCCTGTTAGGGACCTTTGCTCCGGTCGCCTTCCCAGTCACAGCCCTGGACCCTCCCCCACCTTGTACTCCTTAAAGACTAAGAAGGCCCTGGCTCAACCCCTTCTTTGCGCTTGCAGCCTGCTCTGGCCGTCACTGGGGGTCATCCGCTTCTGCAAGCCCACAGCACCCTGCTGACCCCACTGAACCCTTCCTTGTTCTCTAAACATTCGCTGTGTGTTCTGCCCCCTCATTCAAATTCTCTGCAACTTGTGGGCAGGGTCAATCTGTGCCTCTAGCCTCTTTCGTGGCTTGAGTTCTGAGCATTCAGTATCCAGTGAATGCCGGTTGTGCTGTGTTCTTCCAGGGGCAGACCTCATGCCTCCCCAGCACTGCTCTCCTACTGGCCACACTCACCACATCCACTTCTGAGATCACCACCACTGGGCATTCTTTTGCAGAGAAGAACCTCCTGAGAGAGCCAGAGTTAACTTAAGGTCTCACCTGAAGACGGTAGGGTGGTGGCTATTTAGTGGGTTCTGAAGAAAGTATTTGTTTTGGTTAACAAATGGATATAATGTACACTGGGAGTGAATGTCAGCATTCACCTTCACCCTTTCCTACTTTGCCAATGGAATGATCCACCTACCTCGAATCTCATAGTTGGGTCTCCGGCACACCCAGAAAACCGTGGTCCCTAAACTACACACGTGCATCTTTCTCTCACTTCCTCTTCTCTCTCACCCTCAGGTAAAAATTATGAAAGTTCTACTTTATATTTGAATGTGTTTCTCTGTACCCCTCCCAGGGCAGCTAAGCATACCCAATTTAAACATAATGTATTGGTGGTTATACTTTTGCACCTGGATGGTTTTTGGCTACTGGAATTTATTTTAGTGGTTTTATCTGATCAGTGGCCCAAGGCTTTCCCTAATTAGAACTCTTGGTCTGAGCTGATTGGACTGCAGCAGGCGTGGTTTCAGACATGGCTTCTCTTAGTAAACAACACCAGAGAAGGCAGTAATGGCTGGATTCAGAATTCAGTGGAAGAAAAATGCCTCTCCCTCTTCCTGTTTTCCTACTGACTTCCCATCTGTAGCACATGGCGTGGCCCCAGAACGTCAGAAAAGGGCAGGTGAAAGCCCCTCAAAAACACACATGTGCTGGCCAGTCCTCCACGGGCTGTATTTGTTGGTGTTTCACCCAGGAACTGTCCAATATAACCCCTGAAACACCTAGAGAAGGCATTCAGCCAGCCAGTGACAAAGCTAGATGCTTGGCTCTCGGTCTATACCTGGCCTTCAGAGTTATAGCTCTCCCTGGAGGAGCTCTGGGTTCCTCCTGCGCAAACATAATTGACCCCTTGAGTCCCTGTCCACGTGTCCCCTCCCATGGTACACATACAAACTCTTGTCCAGATGTGTGTGCTCCAAACAAATGTACCCCCAGACGGCATCCTGCCTTTACCTAGGACCAACCCCCCAGGTGCGGTGACTGCAGGTGTAAGACCAGGACAGGACACGCTGAGGGGGAGACGACAGAGGAGCCGACAAGCTCTTTGTTACAGGGAATTGGCTGAAAAGAGTTAATCAGCATGGATGCAAAAGGAATCGGCTGTCAATACAGCACATCGGTGCTTGCAAGCACCACCCCCCCGCCACTTTGGCAACAAAAATGCCAGTTACTGCCTATGGGATTTCCAAATTAGTAAGAACAGTGAGAAAGCAGGCTAGAGCGTATGTGGGGTGGGGTGTCTTCATGGGCCATGGAGGTGGAGAATGTGTGAACTGACAGAGTCAGTGCTGCAGTCCCAGGGAGCTGAAATACAGCTGAGGTCATCCTACTCCCCCAGGAAGCACAAGTTCTGCCTGCAGTACCCAAGGCTGGTCAGGCAGTGAGAGAATGGAGGAGGTCGTTGGTCTGCCCTTCTGTGCATCCATCTGGCCCAGGACAGGAGCTCCCCTAAGACTTTCCTTGTAGGCGTCCACTGGTTGTGCTGAACTGGAAGAGTTCTGTACCAAGGGGAGGCCAAGATATGAACGGGAAAGAAGATGGATGTGTCATGGCCTTGAAAATGGCTATTAACCCACTAGACCAAGGGTAGTGACAGGCTGTTCTCCACCAGCACCACAGAAGAGGAAATGGGTTTAACTATAGCAAAGGGATTGGGTTTGTAGAATTAAATTAGAAAATAATGTGAATTGTGGAACTCATCCTTAGTGAAAGGAGTGGGAGAGAAATACAGTTGACCTTTGAACAGGTTTGAATTGCAATGGCCCACTAATTTTCTGCAGCCTCTACCACTCCTGAGACTGCAAGACCAATCCCTCCTCCGCCTCCTCAACATGAAGACAACAAAGATGAAGACCTTTATGATAATCCTCCTTTCACTTGATGAGCAGTAAATACATTTTCTTTTTCTTACGATCTTTTGTTTGTTTATGAGACAGAGTTTCACTCTGCGGCCCAGGCTGGAATGGTGTGCCGTGATCATAGCTCACTGCAGCCTTGACCTCCTGGGCTCAAGTGATCCTCCTTCCTCCACCTCCCCAGTAGATGGAACCATATAGGCAGACGCCACCACGCCTGGCTACTTTTTAAAAACATTTTTGTGGAGATGAGGTCTCGCTGTGTTGTTCAGACTGGTCTCGAACTCCTGGGCTCAAGTAATCCTCCCACCTCAGCCTCCAAAGTGCTGGGGTTATAAGCATAAGCCACCATGCCCAGCCTCCTTATGATCTTCTTAATGGCATTTTCTTTTCTCTAGCTTACTTTACAATAAGAAAACAGTATATAAAACACAGCACATACAAAATATGTGTGAGCTGACTGTTGATGTTCTTGGTAAGGCTTCTGTTCAGTAGTAGGCTATTAGTATTTAAGCTTCTGGGAGGTCAAAATTTATTCATGGAGCTTCGACTGTGCAAGAAGTTGGCACCCTTAGCCCCTTCATTGTTCACGGATGGACTATATTATAAATCTGGCAGCCTGGGAAGGTTTAACGAAAGTTGTTCCCAGAGAAAGAAGCATTACCTAAAAGACTCTCATTACAAGGCAAACTGTATCCTCTCTGAATTCACATATTAAGATCCTAGGCGCCACTCCCTCAGAATGTTACTTTATTTAGACAGAGGGTCTTAACCCAGATGTCAAAATGACACCATTAGGGTGGGCTGTAATCTAAAATGACTCACGTTCTTGTAAAAAGGGAAATCTGGACACAGTGACAGACATGCATAGAGGGGAGATGCCATAAAGACCCGCAGGGAGGAGATGGCCAGCAATAAGCCAAGAACAGTGGTTGGGGGCAGATCCTTCCCTCACAGCCCTCAGGAGGACCCAGCCCTGCTGGCACCTTGACCTTGAACTTCCAGCCTTCAGAACTGGAGACAATAAATGTCTGTTGTTGAAACCCCCCTGGTATGTGGTACTTCATTACCACTGCCCTAGCAACTAATGCAATTGTTAACGATCCTCTGTACAGCTGTAAAGTTCCCAGGAATACATGAAAGGTGTCTTCTTATAGTTCATCCCCAGGAAGCCTGGAATGGTTCGCTGCTGATAAAGCTGCCCTCTTGCTGAACTCTGCCCTCTGAAGACAGGAGCTAATTTAATTCAGCACAATGCCTGAACATAGTAGGTACTTAGGAAAGTCGTTTTGTTTTCTGTTGTTGAAAAGCTTTTTAACGCCTTTTTATCTAAATCCTAAAAAAAAAAACAAAAGAAACAAAACTACAGATATGTTTGAACACATTCAAAATTCTGCTTCTGTTTAGACATGGAACTATAAACATGCATGCGTGTGTGTGTGTGTGTGTGTGTGTGTGTGTAGAGGGAAACAGAGACGGAGAGAGATGGAGTGGGGAGAGAGAGAAAGAGAGAGAGAATTTTCTCCCAAGGCTTTCAGTAGGTGGCTGGAAAAAAAAGTCAGCATCACGCCAGCATTATAGCTGCTGTTTGGGATTATTTATAGAGCTGGCCATGGTCATGTCAGATCTTTAAAAGAAGCAAAAGACCTGGGTGCATTCCAGAAGCAGGGAGAAGGAACCCAAGTCCCAACACCCTGTGGAGTGGAAAGCTACATCCCTACGGAAGTCACAATTTACATTCGCTAAACCGAACCCAGAGCCTCCGAGGATTTTAGGGAGCTCATTTCGGCACCCAGTGTAGTGAAAGAATAACACAATAGCCACTGCATTTTCAAGCCGTAAAAAAGCTCTGCAGTGAATGAATGAGTGGCTTCCAATGGCAGAAAACATATAGCAGGTCCTCGGCCAAGGGCCTCTAAGTGGCCGGTGGTCAACCGTCAATCACGACAGCCAGTCTCATTGAACGGACACCAGGGGGTGCCCTGAAACATTTCAGCAGGGGCAAAGTTAGGGCCAAAAGCTGTCCCCCCATTCCTCACTTGAAGGCACGTTCTCCTTGCCTAATCTCACAGATGATAGCGTTAAGAATGAATCAAACAAAAATATTTAAACTTACAGAACACTTGGGACATCTGCACTAAAAGAAAAAAAACACTATTTCTACAATATTTCACAGATCTAAAGCAAGTGTGTCCTACTTTCAGTAAAACCAATATATTTTAAAATTCTGATTTTGAAACCAGATATATCAGAAGTAAGTTGTCCAACTTAGAAAAATGAGTTTGCTCCACACAGGCCAAGGCCTCTATTTTACTCACCAGGGAATGTCTACCACATAGCCCAAGACCTGACACGCTACATATCCTCAAAAGGTATTAGTTGTATAAGAGAGTTACCTCTGTTAAATAGCCCATTCCTCTGCTGCACTCAATGTACTACAGAATTTACAAACATTTCCTCCCACGCCGCCGTCCTCACCACACAAGGTGCGGCAGGTGAAAGGAGGTGGAGAAGGAGCTCTGGCCTCAGAGGACTGTTTCCTGGGAGATGCCCCCTCCTCTGGGCCCATCGCCTCTGCTGAGTGTTTTTCCAGCATGCCAGGCATCTCCAGCCCCATGTTCTATCAGCATTGTGTGGGCAGGACTGCTTTTTTGTTTTAAGAAACTGCTTCCTGGCTTTCCAATGACAACCCTAAAGGAGAGAGAGCAGCTGATTTCCATTCTGGCTGTGCTTTGCTAGTGACTGGCTCTTGGGGAATCTACCACGTCTGTGGCTTCCTGGAAGCTAATGAATTTCAGGGCAGCGTGTAAATGGGGACAGGCTATCCACTGTACCCGACACTGTCTCCACAGCACACTCACGTCTACCTCTTTGTTCCAAAATATTTGTTTCAGCCAGGCATGGTGGTGCGTATCTATAATCCCAACACTTTGGGAGGCTGAGGTGGGAGGATCACTTGAGGCTAAGAGTTCAAGACCATCCGGGGCAACGTGGCCAGACCTGAGCCCTACAAAAAAAATTTTAAAAATTAGCCAGGCATGGTGGCTCTGACCTGTAGTCCCAGCTACCCAGGAGGCTGAGGCAGAGGAAGTCCTTAAACCCAGGAGTTCCAGTCTGCATTGAGCTGTGATCATGCCACTGCACTCCAGCCTGGGCAACAGAGCGAGACCCTGTCTCTTAAGAAATAAAAATGAAATAAATGTTTCTTTCCATCCCCAAAACATTTGTTACTTCCATGTGAATCAGGGAGGAGTAAGAAATGGTTCCACACAAAGCGTTCTGATGGGCTTTTAGGGAATCCACGCCAGGAAGGAATCATAGTAAAACATCCACTGCCTAAACAGGGGAACGACTCAGAGGCAACTCGGTCTCATTTTCTTTCTGTAATTTTTATTATTTGTGTTATAAAAATGAATAAA
Source organism: Cacajao melanocephalus (assembly GCA_963573385.1). Taxonomy (NCBI): domain Eukaryota; kingdom Metazoa; phylum Chordata; class Mammalia; order Primates; family Pitheciidae; genus Cacajao; species Cacajao melanocephalus. The sequence continues at coordinate 122,930 of CAUYLG010063314.1, forward strand.
GACTCACTGTAAAATATTTGAAAACTGCAAAAAATATATATAAAGAAGAAAACAAAAATCATCCTCATGTTACCATCCGGGAAGAATCTCTATTTGCATTTTGGCATATTTTATTTACATTTATGCACATAGACCTATTCCATTAGCCAGTTTAGAAGATATTTCATTTTCAGCTTCATGAGCATTGTCTCACATCATTAATATGCTTCAAATACTTTTATAGGGTAACCTAGTACTCCATTCTATGGACGTACCGTAATTTACTTAACTAGTCTTCACTGCTAGGGAGGTTGATTCCAGTCTTTGAGGAAGACAGATAGCACTGCAGTAAACAATTTTGTGCATGCGTATTTCCCCAAATTTCTGATTATTTCCCTAGGATAGAATCCTAGAACCAAATCAAAAGGTACAGAAATCCAGCCATGCACGGTGGCTCACACCTGTAATCGTAGCACTTTGGGAGGCAGAGGCAGGCAGATCACTTGAGGTCAGGAGTTCAAGACCAGCCTGGATAACAGGGTGAAAGCCCGTTTCTACTAAAGATACAAAAAGTTAGCCGGGCATGGTGGTGAGCACCTGTAATCCCAGCTACTCCGGAGGCTGAGGCAGGAGAATCACTTGAACCCGGGAGGCGGAAGTTGCAGTGAACCAAGATCACACCACTGCACTCCAGCTTGGGCAACAATAGTCAAACTCCATCTTAAAAAAAAAAAAGTACAGAAATCCTAAAAACTCATGCTTTCCAGAAAGACGGCACCAATTACAGTTCCATACCGTATCTCTGTGACACTGAGCAATGTCATCTTTAACCTTCGATAATTTTATAGCTGGAAAATGGCAACTCATTTCCATTCTAATTAACATTTTTATTATTGTTATTATTGGAATTGTTATTGGTGATAAGTGTTTGGCTTGAATCATCACCCTTCACCACAAAATGCCTGTGAGGTAGGCCATCTTGTCCTGATTCTAACAGGAGGAAACAAGGCACAACAGGGGAGACCTGTGCAAGGTCAGACCTCTGACTTCAGAGCCAGGACTCCATGCTTTGCTCCAAAGCCACCCACCTGACTGTGACACTATGCTAATTAAACATTCTTCCATGTATTTTTAATGGAAGTTAAACATTCTACCATGTATTTTTAGCTGTTATATTTCTCTTTCTCTGAACTATAGTAAATTTATTTTCTATATGGAAAACACCCCCCAGCATGTTGAATGTTTTGACACTCTATGCTCGTACCGAGATTCACACATCACCCCCTAACTCCTCCTCAGCTCAGCCCAACCCAAACAACCACCCAACTCCCCACACCGTTGAGTATGACACAGCGTCTTCCGTGTAGGTTAAAACACACTTAAACTGGCTTCACCTAACTTCTCGAGACTACTTAGAATGCTCTGGAATTTATGTAAGCCTTGATTTAAAAATGTCAGTTCACTGACTGGGCATGGTTGCTCATGCCTTGTAATCTTAGTGCTTTGAGAGGCTGAGGTGGGAGGATTGTTTGAGGCCAGGAGTTCAAGATCAGCCTGAGTAATATAGAAAGGCCTCATTCAACAAAAAAATTTAGAAACAAAAATAATTAGCTGCGTGTGGTGGCACACACCTGTGGTCCAGCTACTGGGGAGGCTGAGGCAGGAGGATCATCTGAGCCCGGGAGGTCGAGGTTACAGTGAGCCATGATCGCACCACTGCACTCCAGCCTGAGCAAGGAGCAAGACCTTGTCTCGAAAAAGAAAAAAAAAAGAAAAGGAAAAATATCGTTCCTAGTCAAAGCAGCAATACTTAGGAGCAACTGTACAGGAACTGATAACACAGACCAACGTGAAAAAACAGCTCTCCCCAAAGCCCAGGCTATCGGAACATTCATTCTTTTCCTTCTAGGGGTGCAACGAGGTGTTGGTTGTATTTTTTCCATACAGAGATGAAACTAGCTCAACCCCACAGCTCCCGTGACAATGCAGTGTTTAAGGGCAGTCAGGCCAGCCACTGTCCATCACAGCCACTCCTCAGAAGCCTGAGGACAGATGCCACCACCCGCCCCCATAGTGGGCAGAATCACCTGGAAGGATGAGAGCCCCAGAAACCCTGCCCTGGGCCTAATTAGAGGACACCCTTGCACCCAACATCGATCCCTATACTAACAGCTGAAGGAAAGGTGAGGAGGGAGGGCATTTCTTTCCTTTGAAGTCACCTGCTTGTCCAAAAATTCATGCTGCAGAAAAGTTCTGCAGAATCATAAACCAGCCTTGTGGCTGCCTCAGAGCTCATTCTGCAACTCACAGCTGATCCTTCACTTGATTCAGCTCAGGTTAGAGAGATGGATAGAGTTTTCCCACAAATCACTTGATTAGTATGAGAAATCTATGTTTCTGCTGTTCCAAGCATTGCAGGAATTTTGGGTTCCCTTTAAACCTGTCTCAATATTATGGTTCTAGAAGCTTTCAGAGTTTCCTTTCTAGGATTTATTTTTCTGCAGGTGCTACCCTGGCAACACTACCTTGTTCCTCTCCGGTGTCTTTCTTCCAGAGAATGCAAAAACCCCGGCCAGCAGTATTTGGGAGGAAGTGCTGGAGCTGTGACAGTCGGACACAGGTATTGCAGTTTTCTTACTGATCACCCCAGCAGCTCTGCAGCAAGCAGTGCCACAGGTCACCCCTGACCTGGCCACCCCAGTCCCCTCACCTGGCACACCTGGAGAGAGAACTCCTAGATGCCTGCTGCCACTGTCACCACCACCAGCGGCTTTTATCGCTGGCCATAGATCCTGGAGCACTTTGCATGTTACAGGCACTAAGCTAGATGCTTGACACCTACACTCCATCTAATCCCCACCCCAGGCCTATGAGACATGTACCAGGTGTTTCAGAGCTGGGGACACTGGGACTTTGAGCAGCCTCCTGGACTATTTGAGCTAAGTCTGTGGAGTTACCTTGGATTAGATGAACTCCAGCTTACTGCAGCTCTCAGATTGTCTATTTCACCCCTCAAAGACCACCAGGAGTCAGTTGTGAAGAAAAGATGGGCGAGTTCTCTTCCTTGCTCAATCCTGAGCCACAAACTCCTTATTGCCGTTATCACTCTGGCACTCGACCTCACTCTCTAAGTGAACCCAGTGTGCTGGGCCCTTTGCAACAGGAAGAGTTTCCTCTCAGAGAAATTGACAGACCCAGGGTCAACTGCACATCATGAGGCCAAAGTCCTTTCAGGCTGTCCTGATGGCGCACTGACATAAACAGGTCCCCTGGCACCCTTGCTGAGGCTCCCTGAGCAAATGCTGTGTGTCCCTTCAGCCTCGGTTCCCACTCTCAGACCGAGGCACTGCAGCCTCCACAAAAAGTCATTCTGCCACGTACGTGACCTTAGACGGTGCTCTTTCCTAGAGCCCCAAGCCAGTTTCCTTCCCTACCAGCCCACGTGTTCCCTGGTCTGTTTTCCTTTTTCTTTCCCTGTGGGCATGGAAATAGAATCATTAGGTGTTCCATTTCTTTCTGGTTCACACCAGCATTTCCCTCTTCCCAGACTACCTGGAATGTCCGACTCCTCTCCAGGCTGTCTCTTCATCTCCTCACCTCCCTTTCGCCCTCCCTCCTGGATGTCTCAGACAGCAAAGGATTCAGCTCCCACCTTCCGAGATCCACCCTCCCATTCAAATCACATGACCCTGGGTAAGTTCCTTCTCTCCCCAAGACAGTTTCTTAAGGTAAAATTAGAGAAGGTGATCTTCCTCTCACTCCCTCCTTCCTCATAGGAAGATACTTTTAAAAACAAAGCAAGAGGTCTCAAAGGCAAAAAGCTTTAGGAGGAGAGCAGAAAGTGCCTCGATCTCCCCTAACTCCCCCTGAGCCCAGGCCAATGGACTCTGCAGCCCTATCACCTGCCTGATTTCTGAGGAGGGTCATTCCTCACTCCGGGCAAGCAACTCCGTCTCTTTTCAATACAATCCTACAAGAGCCACCTCAGCTGTAGCTCCAGGCCTGGAGGAATCTATGAGACTGTTTTTGAGGATCTCGATCCACATCCTCATCTTGGCCTTATTAATTCAGTCATAACTCTCTGAGCTCACAGGGCCCCTTTTGCGGTGAAAGGCTCAAGTGATAGCACTGGAAGAAACCTTTGAATTTTGATTTAGACCCTCGGCACATCTCTCTGTCATTGTCCGGCATCCCTGTCGCTCTGTAGGCAGAGGGCATTCACCTCCACGACCCGTCAGGCCAAGGTCCTCCCTGTCCTCTCCCAAGGCTTGTGATCTGCCATGCTACTCTCTGAGAAAATAAAGGCATCCAAGAGGGTCCCCCCTCTGCCCCATCCACCCCATCACACTGCCTCTGGCTACCATCTCCTCTTCCCCTGAGAGCTGTCCAAGAGGCCAGGCCCCACTCCCTCACCCCACTCAAGGCCATTCTCACCTCCATCCCTCCACCATCATCTTTGTGCCCTGCACACTGACTCATTTCCATCCAATACAAACATCCCGCTACTTTCCCCATTTTTAAATAAGCAACAGTAGCTTTGACCCCACATATCCCTAGAGTTGACGTTTCATTTTTTTGCATGGCTTTACAGCTCTGCTCCTCCATGAAGTTGTTTGCATGCATTATGTCCAGTGCCTCTCCTTGAACCCACTCCAAGGAGCCTCTCGCCTCATCCTCCACCAAAGTGCTTTCATCAGCTCACCTATGGCCTCCACCCTGCTCACGTGCAATCTTTAGTCCTCGTCTTACTTCTTATGCCAGCAGGATTTGACCCAGCAGATCACTAATTCCTTCTGCAGAAATGCTTTGCTTAGTTTCTGAGGCAACCTCCTCTCTTGGTCCACCCCCATCTCCAGGCTGCTCCTGCTCAGTCCCCATTGCTGGTTCATCTTCAGTGTCCTGCATCCAAGGGCAGCAAACCTGTGGCCTGTGGGTGGATCTCCTGCTTTGTAAATAAAGTTTTATTGGAACACAGCCATGCTCCTTCATTTATACGTCCTCTATGGCTGCTTCTGTGCTGCAGCAGCAATGCTGAGTAGCTGCAGTAAAGACTGTACAGCCTGTAAAGCCTAAAATATCTACGATCTGGCTCTTTAAGAAAGAGTTTGCAAACCCCAGACTAGATCTATAAATACTGCCATTCTCAGGATCCGTCTTTCTACGTCCTATCTGTCTACACTCACTCCCTAGCAATCTCATAGAAACCATGAAACACTGATCACTCCCAAGGTCCTCTAGTTTGAACTCCAGACCAAAACACAACTGTCTAGTGGGTACTTCACTTAGAGCTCCAACATCCCCCAAACAAACACTGCCTTCCCCTCTACTCCTCACAATTTCTCATTTGCTCCTTCCACAATCTTTTCCGTCTCAAGCCAAAAGCCTTGGAATCATCCTTGAACACTCTAGTCTCTCAAACGCCACCTTCAACCCATCAGCAAATCCTGCCAGCTCTCCCTTCAAAACATACCGAAGATCTACCCTCTCCCTCCCAGCTGTTACCATCCGACCCCAGCACCCGTCTCGCCAGGACCAGTGTCTCCCAGGGCACCTCTGCCTCCACGCAGCCCCACTCCACTGTGCTATCAACATAGCAGCCAGAGTGATCCATTTATTCATTTTTTACATCTGTATTTATGCATGTATTTATTTTGAGGCAGAATCTTGTTCTATCATCCAGGCTGGACTGCAGTGGCACAGTCATAGCTCACTGCCGCCTCGAACTCCTGGCCTCAGGTGATCCTCCTGAGCAATCATTTTAAATCATAGACAATGTTACTTCTTGGCGCAAAACTCCCAGTGGTTCAAGGAAGCACACCCTGTCCTCGTGGCTATTCCTGGCACCCAAGTGTCTCTAGCTTCAGGGGCTTCTTGGGCTGGACTGCTGGTCTCCTAAATATCCACAAGGACCACCCCTCGCTGCCTTCAGGTATCTGGCTAAGTGGCATGTATAAGTGAGACCCTCTCACTCCCTGCTCCCCGTGTGGGGCGTCGTGTTCCTCCCTTGCACTCATTGGCCCTTCCACAGGTTTTCTTATGTGTTTGCCATCTCTCTCCCCAACTTGAATCTGAGCTCTGAGAGGCTGAGAACTGGGTCACTTTTTCCATGGCTGGATCCTCTAAGCTTACAAGTGTACCTATCAATTCTCAACATTCTGAGCAATGAATAAGAGAGCACATAACATGTCAAAAGCTCATGTCTCCTATTAAGGAAACTGAAGGATGGGGAAGAGACGCACATTGTTTGCCTCACAGAGAAATCAAAGAACAGAGCTCAAAATTCACACAGCCCCAGAGCCAGGGTGTTGCTTGCTGAAGAGACTGAAGCCAACCGGTCCCCAATGACAAAGGGGACAGGTCAGGGAATGCCCTGCCAGCATCTTTCTTCAGACCCCTGGGGATCAGGAGGGACAAATGCAGAAGGGGCTTCTCTGGGGGCAGACAGAGCAATGCCCCAACTGCCTCCTGCCCTCGCTCCCCCAGGCCTCCAGAGTCACACAGCTTGGAGTCCTGGCTGCAGCCCACGGGGGGTGAGTGCATGGCACAGCATACCAGACGGTGCACAGGCTTGGAGTCGGCCACTCAGGGGCACCTTAGTGAGTCGCGGTTTTCTCATCTGTGAAACCAGGGTGATGACCAAATGCTTCAACATTTGACCACAGTGAGCAGTCTTAGGTTCTTTCTCTTTCTTTCTGGTTTGTGTCTTATCACACCAAAGAGTCTACCTCTAACTTTAAAAGACATTATGCATCGGCTTGCTCCTGTGCTGAGAGCTGCTCCCGAATTTCTGAACATCCCTCCTGGGTTCTGCAACAACTCCCCACTCTGCTCCCATTTTTCTTTCTTTTTCTTCTTGTCTCATAACTTCTCCTTTCTCTTCCCACATTGTGAAAATCTTCCTATCCGCAGAGGTTGCAGTGAGCTGAGATCGTATCACTGCACTCCAGCCTGGGCAACAGAGCAAGACTACTTCTCAGGTAAAAAAAAAAAAAAAAAAAAAAAAAAAGCGTGTTCTCTCATTTGTAAAATAATGGTTTACTATAGGAAATTTGGAAAATACAAAAAGTTTAAAGAAATCAAAAGTCATCTGTTTCCCAAGGCATGGTAAGAATTGGCAAGACAGCAACCCTCCCAATCTCCCTTTCTGTCTTCTGCAGCCCCACAGAGCAATTGCATTCTCAACAGGAACAAAAGCCAGGGAGATGGCAGAGGGGAAAAGACAGCTCTGAGCCCCCACAAGCCCCTTCTCCCCAGCCTCTGGGCTCCCTCCCCCTTTGGTCCTCTCACAGCCGTGTGTGTGATTGGAGGTGTAATAAACAAGAGGGACTTCAGAGATGGAGCCTGGCATGCTGGGGCATCTCTTGCCATTGTCCCCTCCCATCTCCCGGTAGAGCCAATCTGCCCCTGAGCAGCCACAGACTGTCCGTGCCAGCTCTCAGCTCCAGATCTGCACTTGCACGCAGCACGCCCCTCGTGCCTTCCATGAAGCCAGCATCCTTCAGTGCTCAGGGCTTGGGACCATCTGCCCCCGTGAGTCCTGTGAGTCCATGTTTGCCTTCACCTGCATCCGCTTTTCTCAGCACCTACACTCGACCTCAGCGGAATACACCCTTGGACCCAAAGTCATGACTCTTAACTCCTCCAGCATCTGCCAGGGCTCCACAGGGTGCTACTCCGCACCCCTCCTTCTCCAGAAACATCAGGTAGGCCAGCAAGAAGCCCTTATCGATGACAGGTAGGGCTGTACTTGCAGGCAGAAAATCTAGCTCATTCCATGCCTGGCTCTTATTCCTGCTGCCCTTACAAATTAAGTAGAGTGGCTTTGCCTTTCCAAGCATCAGTTTCTCCCTCTGCAAAATGGAGGTGCCAGTACCTTCCCCACCCACCTCAGAGGTTTATGAATACAAAACACCATACAATGAGTTATTATTAAAACAATCAGAGCAGCAAACAGCCAGGCAGCCTACACCACTGCTCTTCGTCCTGCCCTACTTTCAGGAAGGCCTGTCCACTTTTCCCAATTAGCCTGTGAATGGTCCAAGGGTGTGCCCATCAGAGCCACCACCTGCCCTGCTTAGGGAAGGCATCCCGGAGCCCCCAGGTGACCCTGGCACACATCATGGAGCCAGCCAGCTGTGACTTTCACCCTGTGCAGACTGTCTCGGGCTGCCTGGAGTTTATGCACCAAAGGAAACCACAGCGGGGAACACCCACATTCGGGAAAAGCATTCACAAATGCGACACTCCACCAGGAGGGGACCCAGAGGGCCACCACGGGGGCGGGGGGCGTAGCACCCAAACTCCCTGCTGTAAATGGGATAGCTGCCACACATTCATCTGGTCTTAAGTAATAAGTAGATTGAGCCAAAGGCGTGGCTTCTGGGAAGGAAGGACGAAAGGAAGGAAAGGTGGCTCCACGCTTTCTTGAGGAAATCTATCACCCTCTTCTAGAGCACACAGAACCCCCAAAGTAGCCCACTCTGGAAAAAGCACAGTGTGGGACAGGAAAGTTTCTTCTTTTCATACCTAGCAAAGCCCCTCACTGGCTCTGTGACCCTGACCAAGGCACAGCCTCTTGCTCTGAGCCTCAACTTCTCTGGTTGTGAAATGAGAAGATACGTGTGATGCACCCCTCGAAATGCTAAGGTAGGCGTGACCACCGCAGGTGACGGGGCCCAGAGGTGTGAGTGCGGCCAGGAGGAAGGAACACGGACGTTCCCTGCACAGGGATCACACACTCCACACCTGGCTGCAGCAGACGTCCAGCCCTTTCTGATGAAGCAGGCAGCCCTTGCTGGATTTCACGTGAGCATTTCTCTTCTCCCACCAGATGGACTCAGGATGCAGGCATTTCGCATCTTAGTGAAGAGCATTGCACCCAGCTTGCTACGGGGATAGTCCCTGCTTGAACGTGTGTGGTTAGAATGACTGATTTAAAAAGCATGTCATCTAATTTATAAAATAACATGTTTACTGTAGGAAATTTGGAAAGTACAACAAACTTTAAAGAAATCAAAAGTCATATGGTTCCCAAAAGGCAGTGAAAACCACTATTAAGATTTTGATAATACACATTCTAGTTTTCAGGACTACATACACCTTTTGTTATAATTGCAATTATACTCTATTTACTTTTAAGTCTTTACTTAATATATATTATTAGCATTTTCCTATATTCTTATTATTCAATGTAATTTTAATAGTTCCCTTGATTTCCATTTTACGGAGGAGCCATATTATATTTAATTAATGTCTCCATGCAATGTTTTATGGTAATGAATAATGCTGAAAGGAATATTCTTCATTAGAACTATTTTGTGCATCTCTAACTATTTCCTTAGGATAAATTCCTAGAAAAGGAATTGCTTACTGGTTCAAAGGGTCTATTTTGTTAGACACGTCTGCCATATTTCCAAATTATCTTCCCACCAGCTAAGTCTAAAAATGCCCAATTCCCAACAACACTGGATAGGATATTATCATTTTTAATTTCTGCTAATCTGTTAAATGGATAACAATACCTTGTTTTCATTTCACATTTTAATTATTAGTGAGGAGAGACACTTTTACACATTTTTCTGGCCACTTATTTATTTTGTTATGTAAACTATCTATTTCCATTCTTTACTCACTTCTCAATCAGGGAAGGGCTAATTTTTAAAAATACTTTTTGAAAAAGAGAATGAGTCCACAACCCCCCAGAATGACCCCATTCCCCACATCTCAGGATCACCTCCACGGGAGCGTTAATTCTAACGTCCAATGCAGAGCCTTCTCCTATAGTTTAAATCCATTTCCTCCCATCCTGGCTTCAGTGGGAACACTGCTCTCTCTTTCATCTAACACCGTGACCTTTCTTTGTCACCTGTCAGCTTCTCCTCCCGGGGATGAATAATTCCTCTTCATTTTTGCCTGATCTAGTGTAACTTATGAAGTCAAAGTATCGGCCTCTGATGCTGCCCTCCTCCCTCTCCCTGGCACGGCTGTCTTCTTGCAGGTCCTCGCCGTTTCTCACCTGGACAGCAGCAAATTACTTCTGAACTGGCCTCTTGAGCCCAAGTGTGATCCCCTCCCCTTTAAGCCCCTCACAAACCTCACCTCCACTCTTCACTTCACAACTGCTGGACCATTTTTCCTAGATGCAAATGTGAGCATGTCATTTCCTGCCTGACACTTTTCTGCTCTTCCGTGTGGCAGAGGCCCCCCCTACCTGGTAGGCACCCACAAGCCTAGCTCCCCTTGCCCCCAAAACATGCCTCGTATGAGCAGATTGAGGAACATCCATGTCTCACCAACACATTGTGCCGATCATGCGCTGGATGGAGTCTTGCCACTGTGGCTCCCTCCTCCCCACCCTCCTCCCATCCACTTGATGGTACCTATTCAAGCCTCAGGTCCCACTCAGGTGTTCCTTGCTCCCAGAGGTTCCTCTGCCCACCTCAAATAAGGAGAATCATCATGTACCCTGCACCCAGATGCACTCTATCCGCTTAATACACCTGACTATATTCCAGTAAGGTCTGTGGCATCAGAATCGAGGGCACGGGCTGGATGCGGTGGTATGTGCTTGTAATCTCAGAGCTTTGGGAGCTGAGGTAGGAGGATTGCTTGAGGCCAGGAGTTTGAGGCTACAGTGAACCATAATTGCACCACTGCACTCCAGCCTGGGCAACAGAATGAGACCCTGAAGATAGGGAAAGGGAAAGGGAAGGAAAGGAAAAAGAGAAGGAAGAAGGGAAGGGAAGGAAGAAGAGAAGGAAAGGAAAAGAAGGGAAGGGAAAGGAAGAGAAGGGAAAGGAAGGGAGAAGGGAAGGAAAGGAAGAAGGAAATTGAAGACAGAGTGGTGATCTCACTGGAACATCACTGTGAGTGGAATGGACGTATGCGGGCACTGGGTTGGCAACCCTGCCTGGCGTATCCCTCTGGTTCTCTCCATGGGCCACGTGGGCTGCTCTTCCCTCTGCAGATGAGCACTGCGGTCCCTGGGTTTCCTCCCGTTCTGGGCTGACCCACTGCTCCTCTCGCGTCTCCATCTTCCCAAGCTTGAGTCTGTCTCACACCCTGGGCAGCCTGCCTGGCCCCCCCAGCCCTTGGCGTTCCCTGGGCCCTCTGCCCCTGAGGCACCTCCATGCCTTGTCTCAGCCACTCTCTGGAAGGACACCTTGCCCTGCTGCTTGAGGGGCTGATGGTCTTGCTGGGCCAGTTCCTGCGGGAGAAGGACCCTCTAGTGCCTACCCCCATGCTGGCCACAAAGGCTCAGGATGCCTTTATTAGCACAAGGATGCCCTGGCCAGCCAGGGGCATGGGAGGGCTGTGCCCTCCCCACAGGACACTCGCTGCCAACCCTGCCCTGTCCTCTTGCTGCCTAGCTCAGCACTAACTTGGGTGCTTTCTTCTTTCTTCTCAGGGCTACACACAGGATGGATGTATTCTGTGGTGCTCAGTTCACCACTTTATCTCGCTTCCTATTTGGCTCAAACCAACACAAAGCAAAGGCCTCCACAGCTGGCCATGGTCTCATCCTCAAAACTGAGACTCCCTGACTTCATGACAGCCAGCCTTTGGGTTCAGAGCTAAGCCACCCCTCCACGGGGCCACCATGCCACCCTCCCTGAATGCCCTCACATAGTATGTTTCATTTTGCTTTGCAAGGTAACAGGTGATGTGTCTTACCCAGAGTGATCCATGTTGCGGGCCTGTCTTATTTCACGTATCCAATGAGGAGTTTGCAGAGTCTCTCTTCCCTTTGTAAGATTCAGATTAAGTATCTCATTGCTTCTGTGTCTCTCCTCTCATCCTCTTCCGGTCTTACTCATCCGGTTTCTAGAACGCATTCCTGCCACCCTGGCCTCACGGCCACACTCAGGAACCCCCACAGGGATGGGTCAGCAGCCCCTCCCAGCCCCTCAACCAGAAGTAAAGAGTCATCAGAATAAACAGAGAAGCTGGTGGCGTGCACGGTGTTAGTAACAGGCACTCAACAAATATTGCTTAACCGCAGGTGTCCCTGTCTTTGCCATTTAGTTACAGAGAAATTGGGAGCCTAGAGAAAGCAAATGGTCTATTCGATTTGGAAATGAGAAGAAAATGAGCTACAAAGCAAATAACACCGACTGGGGAGATGGAGGACCGCGATTCTGGTCCTCGCTCTGCGATCGGCTTGCTGTGTGACAACGCCAAGGCCTGTTACCTCTCTGGGCGTCATTTGCCACATCTAGAAGTGAAAGATTAGACTTGGTGAAAGATTCCCATGCAATAGACAGGATCTGTCAGTCCAGATGGCAGCTGGCACAAGGCTGGGCAGGGGTCTCCAGGCTCAGGGGAGCACCCCAGGGAGGCTGAACTCCTTTCTCCTTCATCCCAGGGACTCTGGTTTTCGGCCACTTCAATAGCCCCAGAGGGAAGGTAAGGCTCTGGAGACATAGGTCAGGGTTTTCAGCAGCAGAGGACACAGATGCCTGGACGCGATGGTCCTTGACTTTCCCCTCCTCACAGATCCACGGCTCCTCCCCCAGCGAAAAGCCCCTGCTTATCCATTTCCTAAAGATCACCACAGAGGCTCAACAACCTCCCTTTTTAACATCTCTTGCTGATGGAAAATTCTTCCTCATACCTAATCTAAGTCCATCTGCTGCAATTTCTGTCTATTTTCTCTAGTTCAATCCTTGCTGGAGATGGAGAACAGCTGGTCGCCATCCTCCATATAACATCCCCTCCTAAACCAAAATCAGTTATTACATCAGCCCTCATCCTGTGTTTCTTCTGGTACAACATCCACCGCTCCTCCGAGCTGCCCTCGTGGGTTCCAGCTCTGAAAGCATCGCTGATCACTATGACCCGTATGGGAGGATGCTCTGCAAGCTCCGAGGCCTTCCAGAGCTGTAGCATCTGCAGTGGGACGTAGGGCTCTGTGGCAAAATGGAGAGAGAAGGTTGGAGCAGAACGGAGCCTGTGAGAACGTAGTCCTGATCTCTGGCTCTACATCTGAAAGAACTGAAAGTCAGAACGGGCACATGAGCACAGGCCCAAGGTCAAATCTGAGGCATCTAGCTCAAGTACCAGAGCCCAGATAGTAACATCACCATGCCCTGGGACACTGCAGCATGTTTTCAGCCCCAGTCAGAGCAGGACCAGCCAGAGCTAAAAAGCAAAGGCCACCGTTCCGCACTCTGCTCCGTGTCCAAACTCGGTCTGCCTAATCCCACTAGCAGGTGCCCGGAAATTGACTGTGTACATCTTTTTTCATTTTTCTTTCCAACTTTTTAAACATGTGGAGGTTTGTTATAATGGGTAAATCACACGTCATGGAGGTTTGGTGTACAGATAGATTATTTCATCACCCGCGTAATACGCATAGTCCCTGATAGGCAGGTTTTCGATTCTCACCCTCTTCCTGCCCTCCACCCTCAAGTAGGCCCCAGTGTCTATTGTTCCCCTCTTCATGTCCCTGTGTACTCAATGATTAGCTCCCCCTTACAAGTGAGGACATATGCACATCTTTGATTTCCTTTAAGAACTTAAATGCCTCTGAAGTGGTAACACTATTAACTGCTCACACCTTAGTATGAATGAGTAGATTTGATCCTTTCCAACTATTAATAGGTGTAGGGGAACAAAGAAACTGAGAGCACAACAGACAAATTTCCCTGTGTGCTAATGTTTCCAAGGTCAGCTCTGTGCATGGGCTGCAGCAGGCGCTGGCCTCAGGGCAGTGGCACAGTAAGCGCTTGCACCTGGTGGGACTCCCTGGGTGCCAGACAGCCCTGTGCTCAGAAGCATCTGCCCTGTCGCCTCACGCAGGTCCGCTGGTCCGCTGCACCGCCCCAGGTGCTCTGGGGAGGTCTGCATAGAACTGAACTGGGGGAAGGGATTACCTCATTGCTCCCCCAGGGAAGGCTCCCTCTCATCCCACAATTCCGGATGTCCCCTGGTTAACCCTTTCAGGCGTGAGGTGTGCAAGGCATCTACAATTAGATCTCCACCCTGGGGTATCCTGAAATGACACGAAGGAAGAAACAAAAAGAAACCAGGAAAGAGAGGTACCCCTGCTACATGTCAGATTGAGCAAGATTACTCAGGTACTTGCTTCACTGTGAAATATCTCCCAAGGGGGAAGAGAGGAAGGGGTTCGATCACGGGAAGCAGAGTGAGTCAGATGAACTATTCACTCAGAATTTTAGCTACGAAATTTTCCTAAATGAAATATGAAGAGGGAAAATAACAGAGTGTGGTGAATACATTTCAGGGCCTAGGGTTCAAAACAGCATTTACCCCACCTTGAATACACAGAAATACCCTGCTCCAACCTCTTCAACTTTCTGAGATGTTCCAGAAGGTTTCAAATCTCCAGACACACCTTCTCCTAGGACAGGCAGGGAATTTACACATCCACAGAAAAAAACAAGGTAAAAGTGTTTACCAGAACAACTAACACAATAGACGTGCTTATTAAGATTTCCCCAAAACCACAAAATTAAATTTTAAAGTAGAAGACAAAAAGGCTCTTCTCTGATAAAAATTTTAATATGTTTTCAACCTGATTTTAGGGGACAATTTTCTTGAACAGAAAAATCGGCACAAAATGACAAGATCCAAGTAGGTTGGCAAAAAGATTACTTACTGACATATTTATGATGAAAAGGGGTAACAGAAGGATGATGGGGATGGAGGGACAGAGGAGTAAGGAGAGGACTTTTATTTGCCAGGTAACTCACGTGGGGCTTGGAAAAGCAGAAAGACACAACCCCTCCCCACCATAGTGGTTAAGAGATATCCAGTTTGGCCAGCTGGGAAGAGGAGAAAACGCTGGTTCTATGGATGGAGTTTATCCAGGGTCCTCGCTAAAGCCATCATGTTTGATGAAATGACAAGTAACACATTGAATTTCCTGAGCATCCATGGGCCCTTGCACACACAAACAGGCGCACAGATTCACAAGGAGTTAATCAGTCTAACACCAGCAATTAGATTCTCCAAAGTGGATGGTAGCGGAGGTGCTGGGTCCAGGGTTTCACACCTCATCCCAACCAAGGTGAAGCTGTGATGAGGATGTTTTGCACTTTGTCAAATATTTTTCATCTCCTAGGATCCTTTTTTTGGTCTAAAGGTGTTATTTTAATGATCTCTGTTCCGAATGAGGAAATACAAGAAAGAGGAATGAGGGGGAGGCAGAGGGAAGGAAACCGAGCGCTCCAGCGTGTCCCATTTGTACTTTCCAAGGCCCCCTCCGCCCCCTCCCCCACACTGCCTCTTCCCTCTGTGCATGAGTCACTCTTCAGGAGCAGTTTCAAGTGCCTTACTTTTAATGTTTCCTATCACGATAGAAATGCAACAGATCGGCATCAATTAAAGGGAACCCCCAGTTTTGCAATCCTCAAACTCAAAAGCATTTTCCAGTTTCCTTACCACCTTCCTGAAAACCAAGGTGCTCTCATGCAAGATCCCCCCCTGTGCTGGGGGCTGCTTCTCCTGGGCTCCCTGGTGGCCACGTGCCCTAGAGAGAACACAGAGGACAAAGTCCACGACTAATCATGCCCACCGGCTGGGAAAAGTTTGGATTCCACTCCAGGCCCCCCAAATACAAAGAGATTATAATTGGCAGGGCTGCAAATTTGTTGTGTTTACTGTCAGATCGGATGTGCAGAAGAGAAAGCTGATGATATTTTGACCAAAAAAAAAAAAAGGCAGGCATTTTTTTAACCACTGTGAGTAGAACTTCAATAATCACAGTTCCCATCCAAAATAGCTGCCTACAGGAGGTGGAGGAGAATCTGTTGTGGCAGTTAAAGAAAATAAGAATTAAAAAGTGAAAGAGATTTATGGAGCTGGAGAATCAAGACTTATCTGCATCTCTGCTGAAAGGTGCCCTGAGGAAGAGGTGTCACTAGAGAATCCCTCCCACAACATTCACTATTGTTGGACTGGGAATTGAACTCCCAGCTGCAGGTTTAACAGAAATCAAAGGGAAGAAAATCACCTGAGCCCTTCAACACCCCTGGGACTTGGAAGATCAGCCCCAGGCTATCAGCTTCAGAGTATCCCTCAGGTAGGCAGCGCACCTGGTGAAGTGCGGCAGGCATACAAGCAGAAGCTGCCGTCACAGAAGAGGAAGCTCAAGACCCAGCACATTACCTGCTTCCCCGTGGGGACCCTGCTTCCTGGTGGCTCACCTCCCTAACACCTCCCTTTGGCAGAAGCCAAAGGTGGGGGAGGCGAGGCGGGGAGAAAGGAGTTTCCCAAGGGTCTCAGAGCAAGAGTGGCCCCTGAGGTCTCTCGATTTAGAACGCTCAAGGGTGCTTCTGGGCTGAATCAGCTGCCTGCCAGGGTGAGCTGTTTTACTTGAAGAGCAGTTAGCAGAGGCAGTGTGGATGGTTTCTTCAGCACCACCTCTGCCACAAATGCACCTGTGCACCAAAACAACCTGCGCACCTACACGGAGCCAGTTCCTCCACCAGCCTCCACCTCCCAGAGCTGCAGGGATGCTCAGGGCCAGGCACCCCTTCTGGGGACAAGGGTGTAAGTTCACCCGGGACCAAACCGAACTCTATACCATTTTTTTTCAGGACACCCCAAGCCTGGAAAGTCTTCCAGAGTTTTCGGGAGGTAAGTGATTACGTGATTTCTTTTCCTCTGAGAACTGTTTTGCTGGTGTGTCACCAAGTTGTCACGCAGGTGCCCACCAGGTCAAAGACGACAGCCCTCCCACCCGCCCCCCACCCCAGGGAATGTCTCCTTCCACCAAATAAAATGAACTGAGTCAGGGCAGGAGGCAGAAGTTTGAGGAAGGACTCCAGTTGAAGGTCACAATAGTTTGGCGAAGGCAGATCAAGGTAATACGAAGGGGACAGACCCTGTAGCGGAAAACACAAACAACCTATCACGTTTCTCGGAACCAGCCTACCCATGATGGGTGCACCAGGAAACAGCACATCCTGGGATTCAACTTCTTTCACCCAGCACACCCGAATCTCCACCCCGGCCCTGCAGACACCCTAGCCAGAGAGCAGAGCTATTTAGACAGACCTGAGCGCAGCTAATTAGGAGTAGTAAACAAGCCCATTTCTTGCCAGCGCAGAAGTTTTCCAAATTGTCCGCTTGTTTTCCTCCCAACAAAAGACAGTGATTTCCCACCTTTGTCACATTTCCTCCTAGAAACTTTTCTTTCTGCAATCCCTCCACCTAAGCTAAACTGCAAAGCCACTGGGAATGGAGACGCAGGCGCTGCACCCCCGGGAGGCAGGCAGAGGTACCTTTTCTGCGAAGCAGAGGGGCCGGTGCCCAGAGGCCAGCTGCCCTGCCGAGCAGTGGAGCGAAGCTGTGGGCTGGAGCACGCTGAGGATTACGCGTTCCTGTCTCTGCGACCAGACCTTTCGGCAGCGCGGACCGACTGTGCTAGCGATGCACTTAGCAATTATCTGCTGGCGCCGACGCCCCGCCCTCTGCTCTTGCGATTGGCTCTCCAGTCCCGGGCAGGACTGCATTGGTTTCAGCCGACCTCACTCATTGCTTTGGCTCCTACTATTATCTAAGCCATCAAAGGAAATAATTCTATGTTTCATTGACAACCTGTAAGGCTCTCCTCCAGCCCAAGGTGGGGGCAGGACCGGGAGGCCAGTGGAGGGAGGGGAGACGAGTAGGAAAAGGTGGGGGAGCGTGGTGGGGAGGAGGAGGTGGAGGGGAGAGGAAAAGAACGAGAAGGTGTGGGGGGTAGGAGGGTAGTGGGGAGAGAGAGAGAGATGGAGCTATCAAGCAATCAGATTCTTGCTCCAGCATTTTAACTTCCACAAAACAGAGCCCATAGCAACAATTTTCTGGCCTTATTTTTCCCCCTAACTGGCAAATGTTGCTGAGGGCAGAGAGAATAATAACCATGCGGTTCTGCCGGCGTAAGACAGGCTCTGGAAAGCCGAGCAAGGTTGAGGGCTGAAGGAATGGAGTAATGCTTTTCACAGGGCCACCCTGGAGGGCATGTGAAGGTCATTGGAGATTGCTTGGGGAGCATGGTAGGTGCACACCTGGAGTTTATCTACCAGTTCTTTATCTCACAGCCCCCCTCATCCCCCAACCTGAGGAAACAATTTTCCTTTGCACTCTATCCAAAGAGTCTCAGAAGAGCTATTCTTAAAGTCCATAAAACTCTGGAGTTTCTCACTGTTCTCACTGGAAAGTCCAGAGAGCAGGGTGTTCTAGAGTTAATAATTCTGCTGGGACCCTCACTTTGGTTTATTCTGACACGGCTTAAATTAATCACTTAGACTTTCATCAACAACCTAAGCACGTGAGGAGAGAACATGCCCATCAAAGGGTGGGAACAGCTTAAACACCTTTCCTTGCTCACCAAGAAATCACAAAGTCTCACCCCAGTTAAAATGGCTTTTATCTAAAAGACAGGTAATAAGGAATGCTGGCGAGGATGTGAAGAAAAGGGAACCCTTCTACGTTGTTGGTGAGAATATGAATTAATACAGCCACTATGGAGAACAGTACAGGGGTTCTCAGAAAACTAAATATAGAGCTACCATATGATCAACAATCTCACCGCTAGGTATATACCCCAAAAAAAGAAATCAGTATCTTAAAGAGATGCCTGCACTCCCATGTTCATTGCAGCACTATTCTCAATAGCCAAGATCTGGAAGCAATCTAAGTGGCCATCAACAGACAAATTAGATGAAGAGAATGTGGTACACGTGTGCAGTGGCGTACTATTCAGCCATAAAAAAGAATGAGATCCTGTCATTTACAACAATATGGAGGGAATTGGAGGGAATTCTGTGAAATGAAATAAAACAGGCATGGAAAGACAAACTTCACATGTTCTCATTCATTTGTGGGAGCTAAAAATTAAAACAATGAACTCATGGACATGGAGAATAGAATGATGGTTACCAGAGGTTAGGAAGGGGCAGAGGGAAATGGTTACTAGGTACAAAAATAGAGTTAGATAGAATGAATGAGATGTAGTATTTGATAGCACAACAGGGTTATTGCAGTCAACAGAACATATTGTACATTTAAAAATAACTGAAAGAGTACAATTGGGTTGTTTGTAACAAAAAGAAATGATAAATGCTTGAGGTGCCAGATATCCCACTTACCCTGATGTGATTATTGCACATTGCATGTCTCTATCAAAATATCTCATGTACACCATTAGTATATATACCCAATATGTACCCATAAAATTTTTAAAAAATTAAAAAATTTAAAAAGAAATTATAAAGCACAAATGTTGACCTTCCCCTCTCCTTTATGTATTTGTTACCACATGGAAAAGACATTACTTGGCAACTAAATTTTCTTGACTAGGTAAAATATTTGTTATTAATGTTTCTGAAATAAAAGAGCTTTTATAAACCAATAAGTAAAAGACCTATAACCCATTTCACAAATGGCAAAGGACAAAATGGACTGAATTTTTTAAGAGAGAATTATAAAACGGTCTTTTAAAGAAAGCTTTTAGATTATCAAATTTCAGATGAACCAGAAACTAACCCTTCAGCCTTCTTATCCTGGGATCCCCATGTCTTTAATGAGACTATGTTTCCAGTCCTGCCCTGGCCTCCCCTGGGGCCTTGAATAGCTGTAGTCCTTATCAGTCCTTATTTGCTGCATCCTCTGCAGCAAATGGCAGGCACGTCACTGACTTGTATGGTGGCTTTCTATTTCATACGTACATGCCTGGCTTCCCTAAATACATTTCAAGCCCTGTAAGGACAGAGATGGTATCATGCATATCTTTATCACTCCACAGATAGCACCTAGTACTCAATAAGTGGGCTGACTACTAAAACCCATTTCAAAGCATCCAGGGTGCACATCCCTGAGCCTCGTGTGATCCTTATTCCACCGCGATTACTCTTCCAGCTGAGCAGAGTGCAGAAGGGGCCCACTCTGGAGTCCAGGAGCTAAATTCAGGACTAACCATTTTTGAAGTGTGGCAGCTCTGGAGTCACTCAAAGCTCTCGGTACTTCTGTGTTCTCTATGGAAAATGAGGCAGGTCTTCACCCAACGCCTTCCTTCTCCCTCAAGCATTTGAAGGAAATGGAAGAATGTGGGATGCGCATTTTACTTGTGAGGCATAACTTCAAAAAATGAAGTCCTTTCCATAATGGCTTTCCAAATATCAGCATGTGTAGAGCAGAGTAACCCTATATTGGGAATTCAAAACTAGGGCAAGGGATGGAGCAAAATAGTTGTTTTCTATTTCTTTCATTTGTCTAGGTGAAATTCACACGAAGGCACAATAATGAAACTAAACTTAGCTATACATTTGAAATTGACACTGTCCTAGGAAATCTGATGTGTTCAGTCATGGTGTAAAAACCATAAATAATGTTTTTATTGTTTAAGCAGTATGATTTTTACTTTCAAGTGAAAGTAGGCTTCAGATTTGTGCCTTCATACTATCTCTTTGTGCCCCCCCCAAGAAAATAAGAGAAATAAACTAAATTATAAGACCTCTCTTGAGTACCTATCAAAGGTTCAGTTGTCCCTGAAGGAAAAGGAAAACATTTCAAGTGATTTTCTAAAATGCTTTGTCTAAAACAGCACGTCCTTACATGTCCTTTTTGCCTTTTGAAGATGAGACTGAGAGAAAGAAAGAGAGTAAGCTGCAAACAGTTGTTTATGTCAGTGTCTTTTAAACTGCCTGGTCATAAAATATTCTCTTTGAGGGAAGGATGCTCCCTTTGTGTCCCTTAGATCAACCGCTTAATTCTGAGAGTTAGAGAATGAATATTAAGTATGCAGATTCCACTGGTACTTGCATTTGTATTAAATATCAGCTCCATACAATTTAAATTCACTGGGGTATGAAACGTACCAAATTCCATTTTGCGGGCCGTAGTCGGCAAAGCAGTCCATTTTGATTTAACAGTTTCAGGACATTAATGGTCGGAAAGACTTTTGGGGGTTCCTGTTCCATTTTGAGTAATTAGGGAAAGAATGTGGGTTTCTTGGTTAAAACACAAATTAGATAGCAGCTGCCAGAACCACCATCTTTCTTGTGGGTAACCACTTGCTACAACAAATTACCCTGACCTACAGTGGGAGGCTGGAGGAATCTTGCATGTACTTGTCCATTCATACCATTTTCTCAGTTATCATTTATTTATGCCAAATTCTGTTCCTAAAAGGGAGAAGAGGAGAATAGGGACATCTAGGCAATGCCAAGAAAGAGAGAAATGTGTGAAAACAAGAGGAAAAAAAAAAGAGGGTGACTTTCAACACTACATCTTTGCTTGAGCCATACAATACTATTTCAGTGAAAATATAATATTAGCAGGATTTCTTGAACCTAGCATTGAAAGAATGAAAGGTTTTTCAGAAAACTCCAAACACAGCTTCCTAAGTAGAGAAACTTGGAGGAACATTTTCACAGCTTTCTGTTCTGGCTGATAGCTGTTGGGAAATCAAACTCCCTCCCCCTCCACCCCTACCCCCACTCCCACCATGAAAATCAAACCTGTGGAGCCAGTGACATTTCGACAAAGCATAAGAGGAGATTGCGGCTGCCAGGAGGGTGTCAGTCACCGTGAACCATTCTTAATGATTTCATTAATTACTAATGAGTCTTCAGAAAGTTGGTGTTAGAATATTCAGGCTTCGTGTGGTTTGAAAACAGTAAGGATATTTTATTATTTAACGTACCCTGATGAATAAAGCAGGTGATTTTGTTTCTTCAAATCACAATCGTATTTATTACAATCTGTAATAAATCCAGAGGTGTAAATAATGTGAAAAAGAGAAAGCAGAAGACAGAGACAGAAGCAGACACAGACAGAGAGATAGAGAGAGATTTACAAAGCTAGATTGCCCACCTAAATTCTGTTTTGCTTCAGTTAAATTCTTCATAAGAACTATGGAGCTGAAAGCTGTCATGAAATATTGTCCAGCAATGCAACAATTGACAGGAGTAGGGGAGCTGAATTAAGAAGGTCAGCTTGCCTTCTGTGAGGCTGGCAGATCACATGTAGGTTGAAGCACCCTTCTAGAATAAAAGTCTGCACACATGGAGACAGCTGTTGGACCCCTGCCAGCCAGGACCCACTTTCTAACATAGACGCTTTCTTGAAAGAACCCATCGAACATGTGTTTACAGCACCTGCCACACACCATTTCCTCATTTATAAAGCAGAGTGATCGTTGTTTCTAGGGCCGTTTGAGAGAATGACGGCAAATAAACCTACAAAGGAAGATGCAGATGTCCTTGCCCTTGATGTTAAGCCTAGTGACAACAGCAGCAGTGTCTTGGCATGGGTCAATATTCATGTGATGCATAGCCACTTGGCTGCCCTAGGCCAGATATCACATCTGCTCCTGGGGTAGGACCTGAAGCTGCTCAGAGGGGCAGGAAAGCTGCTCAGGGCATAGGTGTACAACTGCAAGCAATGGTGTTTCCCTTCCTGTTGCCTAAGGAAATTCTCAAACTGTTCCACTGATTTATGCCGCTCTGGGAGAGAGGACCTTCGAATATAAAGGTGTCATCCAAGTGACCCTCCACAAGCCAGAATTTCTTCAAATGTGCAGGCTTTATTATTCAAATCATGCGGATTTTGTATTCTACTCCAAAATGTATCAACTTTGATATATGAGTTAAAAGAAGGATTTGGACTGAGCACGGTGGCTCACACCTGTAATTCCAGCACTTTGAGAGGCTGAGGCGAATGGATCACCTGATGTTAGGAGTTCAAGACCAGCCTGGCCAACATGGTGAAACCCCGTCTCTACAAAAACTATAAAAATTAGCGAGGTGCGGAGGTGCATACCTGTAGTCCTAGCTACTCAGGAGGCTGAGGCAAGAGAATCACTTGAAGCCAGGAGGCGGAAGTTGCAGTGAGATGAGATCACTTCACTGTACTCTAGCCTGGGCGACAGATCAAGACTCCAACCAAAAAAAAAAATTCCATGTTTTTGTGGTGCAAACACTTCCAGCCCCTTCCTTATCCACATATACATGCAGGCACACACCTGTGTGGACACCCTCATGCAAATGTGCATGCAGGCACACACCTGTATGGACACACCACTCATATTCTTCACTGCTGCCTGCTTTGATCAGTCTGTGGTCCCCTTCATTCCATTTCGTTATATTTTGACTCAGTTAATACCCAGACCTGAATTGACCAGCCGAGACTGCACCACTGTACTCCAGCCTGGGCAACAGAGTGAGACTCTGTCTCAATCAATCAATCAATAGATTTGCCCCAAATACTTGTGTAGCACTGACTGTCCAGAAATATACTCCATATTGAAGGAGGCTGGGGTTTAAGCAGCCCAAGCCTAAAGCCCCTAGTTTGCCCTCTGCCTGGCTTCCAGGGGTGGGTGAGATCTGGCCCCATCATATCTACCTAACCTTATTCCATTCTCATCTTCATGTACCCCAATTTCGTCACAGCCTTCCCACGAATCTGAATATCCCAACCTCCTGAGCTTCCCATGGCTGCCTCAGTTTCTTCCTCCCACCCTGCCTTCTTGTATGAGATTGCAGTTTTGAAGGCCCAGCCCACATCTCCCTTCCATCACTACTCCTGTCTGCCTAGCCCTTTCGATTGTACCCTGCACCACACAATTTAAAATCAATCACATTCTTGTTTGTATTTTCATTATTGTTTCCATAGGAACCACCCCCACGCCCCACCCCTGCAATCCACAACAATGCCCACAGCAGTTAGAACTCTGCTAGACAAACACGTAGAGATCCCAGCATTGGAAAGTGGATGAGAAAATGGACAGATCTGCTCTGTTCACAGCTGGGGAAAACTGACCACTTCAACAACAGAAAGGATGCTCAGGTAACATCTAGCCCAAAGGTCGCTCAGGTCTGTTTAAAGCATTCAGGAGAGAGTGAAGTGGCCCATCTTTGGGACACACAAGTCCCACTCAGCATCTGTTGAAAGTGAAGCTCCAAAAGCATCGAGATGGTGGCAGGACCTCATTTTCCCTCATCTCTATTCCCTTACTCTTCCTCCAGCAAGGAAAGAGCCTTGGTAAGGCCTGGGCGGTTGTCCTTTAGTGTAGATTTCATGTACGTTACCCAGGAAAAGTATTACTGACAAACACAAGCAAGGAGACCCTGGTCTGCTGTGAAGCCGTATCTGGAGGAAGCACTTTCTCTCTCAGTGTTGCAGGGCAGGTATATTTGCCCCTTTGAAATAAAGAAGGAGTCCTGGGGGCAGGGAGGTTGAGGTAGAAAAACTGAAGGGAGGTGAGAAATAAATTGAAGTGGAAGACAAGACAGGGAAGGAACTCCTGGACGCTCAGCAGAGGTGGCCACTGTTAAGATGGAGCGTTGATTGATGGACAAAGCAAGCCAACATTTTTGAAGAATCCTCTGCACTCTGCGTGTTCAGGATCATCTCATACTAGGTGTCTTCTCTGACCAGTAATGAACTGTGGCTCTTTCTAATCACTGTGGCACAGCTGCAGTAAATAGTTGACATTATGGTGATACCAGAAATTATTAAGGAAAAATGAAATTATGCTAATGTATACTCTCTTCAAGACAGCATCACACGTTTAGAAAAAATAGATCTCAAGAATAACTCTCTCTGCAAGAGTTTACTATACAACAGTTGCCTTCAATAGAAGGTAGCTACAATAGAAGCTACTTCAATCATCTATTTATTTCAAAGGTTAAAAAATACAAAATGCTTAGGACAAATACCTAATGCATGCAGTGCTTAAAACCTAGATGTCGGGTCGATAGGTTCAGCAAACCACCATGGCACATGTATACCTATATAATAAACCTGCACATTCTGCACATGTATCCCAGAACTTAAAAGTATTTTTTTTTAAACGCAAAATGCTGTGAAGCAGAAATTAACTACACGTCTCAATCATGGGCTTTGGTTATCTGAATATTTAGTTTGGTTTAGACTCAGAGAAACACTCTTATTCCCCTGATTCAGGCCTGCTTAGGACCACTCCCCAACACGTGAACCATCTCTTCCAAGCTATTCCCCGGAAGCCGGGAAGACAGCCCAGTTTCCTCTGTAACATCTCCCAGAGCTGCAGCTTCCAGCGGTTTCTCCCCACCATTTCCCCTCTCGGCTTGCTGGTAAAGGGCTGAGCCTTTTATCCTATGTCTTTGCCAAAGGCTTTGAATGGCCCTTCTCAAACGGGAGCTGATAAGATTCAGATAGGTTCCCCCCTGCTTCTCTCTCTTCACAAAAACAAAACAAAACAAAACAAAACAAACAAAAAAAAAAACAAGACAAAACTATTTTCTTCTCCTTAATGAGAGATACTTCTATTTCAACACCTAGTTCATTAAGTGACCAGATACTTCTTTTAAGAAATGAGGTCTCACTGTGTGGCCCAGGCTGGACCTCCCAGGCTCAAGGGATCCCCAATCTCAGCTTCCCAAGTAGCTGTGACTACAGGTGCAGGCCACCCTACTCGGCTAACATTTTAAATTTTTTTGTAGAGATGTGATCTCGCTATTTTGACCAGCGTAGGCCTGAACTCTTGGGCTCAGGGGAATCCACCCACCTTGATCTCCCAAAGTGCTCGGATAATAGGTCTGAATCACAGACACTTTTTTTTTACTTTATCATTCTAAAAAGGGGAAGGAGGGGCTGTTTTAAACAAGGTCTCTTCCCACGTGTAAAGAGTAGAAAATGCCCAATTATCACCAACTGCCCTAGAGACCAGGGCAGGGGGGTGGATTTTAAGCTGCAGCAGATGACAGATGGGCTGGCTACAAAGAGGCAATCTTGGATCCTAGACTGGAAGGCAGTGCCAGCTCCTGTTCAGATCTTAGGAAACAGGAAGCCCCTCTCCTCTGGTTGGAATGCTGTCAGAGAGTGTTCCTGCAGGTCAGGCTTCCATATCCCCTGGAGATTCCCTCTCACCTTTCTTCCCTTCATCATACTTCCAACTTTCCTTTTCAATTTCCTACATTAGACCCTCATGATAGATATTCCTAAAGGTAAATTCTTTCTTATACAGATCAGCCTATGCTGATTATGGAGCCAGTGAGAAGAAAGGGGACATGAAAATCTCATCTCTAATCTTACTGGAGAGAATGCAACTCCCCCTCCTCACCTAGATTTCCTAGAGGGGAAAGACAGAACAGCAAATAGTTAATTTTTTTTAAAGATTCTAGGCTAAAAGATATTTATGAGACCAGTGTGACATAAAGTCGTCGCAAAATGACTACAGCACACATTACTGATTTTTCTCAGGAGTTGGATTGTGGGGGGGATTATTCTCAGGTAACTTCAGCAAATGATTTCTTAGTGCTGAAATTCATTAAAATTACTCCCATTTCTAATCAGGATGGGTTGCCTGAGGGGGTCAAGGATCAAGGAAGTGACAGATGAGAAAGAAAAGAATGATGGTGTCAACATTTCAGCTTAAATCCTCTTTACATCAGTTTTACAAAATGTCTGAGTGATGGAATTTCAGAATCCAACTCTGCTTTTTAGCTACTAAATAACTGTTAAGAAGGGCTTAGGCTTCCAGAGGAAAGCTTTGAAATTGACACAAGCTCCTTAAGAAAGTCTCCACAGCCCGAGACACTGACGGGCTCGAAAAGGACGAAGTTGCCAACTTATTTAGAGCAATGCCACTGCTGCACGTAGGGCTGGCCTTGAATCTTTTTTATCAACTTCCGAGGTACTGCTAGGCTTCTGTGATTTACAGCATCTAGGAACCAGTGCTCTTTTTATGATTCCTCCTTCTTGGTGCCACTGAGAGAGGCATTTATAAGAAAATATGGTACTTCTGCCCTTGTAATGGGCACAGTGGAATGGCCTGGTCTGCAGGAATAAGAGCACAAATGTGGATTCGTGAGTGGGAGTTTTATTAAAGTTTATAGTCAGCTGCACAGAAAGTCCTATCTGGAATTCACCATCCTGACTGGTTAAGAAAATATTTTCTGATCATTGCAGATCTTCTTGGAGACTAGGTTTGGACGATATGTCTAGACTCCTCATCCTGACGCTGAAGGTCTTGTGTGGTAGATAAACAAAAGTTCATCAAAGAACCCTGACCAATAGAACATCCTGAGTCCCAAGAAGATCACAAAAAGTGCTGTTCAAGAGGTATGAGGGGCTGGCATGGTGACTCACACCTGTAATCTCAGCACTTTGGGAGGCTGAGGCACACAGATTGCCTGAGGTCAGGAGTTTAAGATCAGCCTCGAAAAAAAGAAAAAGAGGTATGAGGATGTAAGTGGGAGAATCTAACGAGCAGCTTCCTGAGGTGACAAGAGCACAGGGCCTGATGCACACTAGGGCTCCATAAATATTAATATTTGTTGCAGAATAAAGGAATGAATGAATGAATTGCATCATTGACTTAAACCTTGGCTCATGTAGCATGACCTTTCATTTCCAAGTATGTTTGCAGGAAGGATTATCTTTCTTGACTTCACATTTAAAGACTAGGAATGTCTCCTAAACATCACATCTTTGTAAGTTTCTATACACACAAGCAACTCTACACAAAGCTACCCTCAACTTTTCCAACTTATCTGCTCAGACATCTTCACCAAATGTTGAGGGGTCCCTAACCGAGGCTGCAACTACCTCAGGATGGTGGGAATGCATGTCATGAGCAAAAGACCTGCTAAATGATTTGATATGAGTTGCTCTGGGAGATGAACCTCACCTCATTGCTGCTTGTTTATTTCTGATCACTGCTAAGGCCACTGGTTTTTATGAAACATTAGCGAAGAGTTCTAGTTTTAGAGAACTTCTAAAACATGTGAGCTACCATTACAAATACCACCGACTGAGTACAGACAGAGTGGTTTAAACAAAGGAAACTGATTTTTTGCTCAGCTCTAGAGGCTGAAAGTCCTAGATCATGGTCTGTGGGGGTCAGGTTCTGGTGAGGGTTCTTTTCTCAGCTCGCACATGGCTGTTTTCTGGCTTAGAGAGAGGAAGCCCTCTGGTGTCTCTTCATATAAGGACAGTAATCCTTTTGATTAGTTAGCTTTTCTTCCTATAAGGACACTAATCCTGTTGAATCAGGGTGGACCCTCTCCTTATGGCCTCATTTAACCTTAACTACTTCCAGAAAGGCCCTATTTCCAAAGGTAGTCACGTAGGAGGGCGAGTTCGGGCTTCAAACATAAATTTGGGTAGGGAAGGGACACAATTTAGTCCATGGCCGTGTTCTCTCGCCTCATTAGAATAGTTTGAGTATAATTCTCCATGAAGATGAAGAAACGGAAAGGATGAGATTCCAATATCTTTTACCTTCCAAATTGTGATTGTTTGTGGTTTCTGTAAACTATCTTTCTTTTCTCTCCTTTTATTTTGCCTCTCTTTTTTCTTGTCACTGTTGTCGTCATTAAGTTCACTAATTTTCAACATTCGAACATTAAAATAAAGCACGGGACATACGCCTATTTGTAAGTTGCAATGGATAGTATCCTACAGTATTGGCAACCTCCCCTCCTGCCTGCCATATTCCTGCCTTTCAGAGGATCCAACTGTATCTTCAATCTTTAGAGCCCCTTCCAGAATCCCGGTCTGCACACTTCTCCTTGAACTCTGCCTCTTATTCCTGGCATGCCCGCTCTGCCATTGCAAGTCCTACAGCCTGTCCCTCCTTGTCACATGAGCGGACACACTCTGAAGCAGAGAGATCTCTTCCACTAGGAGATCTCTGTGGGAGGAAGGTCCTATAGAAAGGAGTGCTCATAAATGCTTCTGGGAAGAATGACATTTCTGTCTGTCTGACATACTTGCCATTTTCATGGCATAGCAGGATGGAAGAGAAGACTAGCGCACTGATATTTGGCTCATTCTTTTGAATCTGGCAAGAGCTGGATCAAGAGTCAGCAGATCTGGTGTTAATTGTCACCTATATCCTTTTCTACCCAGAGCTGCTTTGAGCTTCAACTTCCACGACTTTAAAAGGTAATCAGCACCCATCTTAAAACACTATTAGGAGGGTTATTACATTAGCTAATGTAGCTAAATTCATCAACACAGTACTGAACATACAATAGTTCTCAATAAATGTACTTAGAGTTTGCATAATGTTACCTGAGAATAATATATTACTTCTTGTTAATTTATATATCAAAGAGTGCCAAACCATTCACTACTTTTCAGTTGAACTCTCCTTCACTGAAGTACATTGCTACAAAGTATATTACGGTTTCTTCCTTATGAATTTTTAAATAGTTTATCTTTTCTTTCTTTTTTTTTTTTTTTTTTGAGACAGAGTCTCACTCTGTCACCCAGGCTGGAGTGCAGTGGTGTAATCTCGGCTCACTGCAATCTCCGCTTCCCGGGTTTAAATGATTCTCCTGCCTCAGCCTCCCGAGTAGTTGAGATTACAGGTGCCCGCCACCACATGTGGCTAATTTTTTTTTTTTTTTTTTGGTAGAGACGCCATGTTGGCCAGGCTGGTCTTGAACTCCTGACCTCAGGTGATCCGGCCACCTTGGCCTCCCAGAGTGCTGGGATTACAGGCGTGAGCCACTGCACCCGGCCTAAAATAGTTCTCTTAAGACTGTTACTTGAAAAGAGTTTTGGAGACCAAAGATGATAGTAATTTTTTATTTGTTCTATTACTTCGTGAAAAAATTGTCAATCCTTTTAAACATGAACATAAATTTAAAAGAAACCATTCAAAAACACTGGATTGGGGAAATTAAACAATAAATACAACTCAGTTCTTTTAACACTTACTGAACTCATGTTAATCTGACCTGATTTTATTCTCCCAAATATTAGAGTCAAAAATTCTTTCAAATAAATTTATAAATTACTTTTCTACTGAAGAATCTTTAAGATCAGGATACTGACTTGAGCATTATAGGAACATGTGTCAGTTTAGCATCAATAGTTTTTAACTATGAATATACTATGTAATAGAAACTATTCGATACAACTAGTGTTTTGAAGAAAATTCCTTAAAACTGCATTAATAGATAAGAATGCCTTGAATACTTTTATTAATAATTAAAATCGAATAAAAATAAATATACCACAAATTAGAAACCACAAAATATACCTAGAGTAAATTAATGTTTAATTAAAATAATACCAGAAATTAATAAATTTGGAAATTAAAACTGGAAGAATTAATTTCTAAATTATGACTCTTTGACTAAAGCAAACACTGAAATTAATAAATTGCTAACTCACCCAATCAAGTAAAAGAGAGAGGAACAATTATTCAACATAAGCAACAATAAAATGGAAATAACCTGAAATGTATGATGTTTTAAAATATGCATACATTATGGAATGGCTAAATTGAGCTAATTAGCATATGTATTCCCTCATGCAAGTATTTTTTTTTTGTCGTGAGAACATTTACTTATCTACTCCCCTAGTGATTTTCAAGTATTCAATACATCATTATTAACTATAGTCATATAGTTGTACAATAGATCTCTTGAACTTATTCCTCCTAACTGAAATTTTTTATACTTTTTTCTTGATAAAAATTTTTAATGATCTAGGAATAAGTGGTTACTTAATAAAAAATGTAAAACTTGTCTGGGCACAGTGACTCACGCCTGTAATCGCAGCACTTCGGGAGGCCGAGGCTGGTGGATCACCAGGTCAGGGGTTCAAGACCAGCCTGGCCAAGATGGTGAAACCCTATCTCTACTAAAAATACAAACATTAGCCGTACGTGGTGGCAGGCTCCTGTAATCCCAGTTATGGAGAGGCTGAGGCAGGGAATTGCTTGAACCTGGGAGGCAAAGGTTGCAGTGAGCCAAGATCATGCCACTGTACTCTAGCCTGGGAAACAGAGTGAAACTCTGTCTCAAAAAATAAAAACTAAAAAAAAAAAAAAAAAACTTATATACATGTATTTGCATATATCCATGTATAGAGATCACTACAAAAGCCAGATAAATGTAGAAATATAGCAACTATTCTCATTAACATTAGAAACAAAAGAGATATATCTATTACAACCATTTTTATTTAACATTGTTCTGGAAACACCCATCTATATAATTATATGAAAGAAAAAAGAAGTATGGATTTGGGGAGAAAAGAAGTACAACTATTATTATCTGCATGTAATACTATTGTATACTTGGAAAGCATATGAAAATCATTGCAAAGAGGACAAATAAGAAAATTAATAAAGACAACTGGGTGTGTAATTAATATATCAAACTAAATAATTTATATAAATAAGAATAGAAATTGGGAGATATAATGAAAGTATAGTAACAATAAAATAAAATACCAATAAAATAAAATATATTAAAAATGTGTAACATCTATGTAATTAAAACTTTAAAATGCAATTGACAGACATAAAAGAACAATTTAATGAACAAAATCAGTGCCGTGCTCCTGAAGAGAAATATACAGCATCATAAAGATGTCAGTTCTTCCTAAATTAATTTTAAAAGTAATGTAACCCACGGTGTTTGGAGAGGAAGAGGGACAAACTGATCCTATTTTTCATAATAAAAAAATAAATAAGCAAGAAGAGTGAGAAATTTTTTAAAGTAGAACCCCAACAAATATTAAAATATGTTGTAAGCCATAGGAATTAAAATAATGTAGTGTTTCTTGACTAAACAGACCAATTAATGGCTTCACATAGAAAAGGCAAAAGTGGACTGAAATTCATGTGATAAAGATAGCATTTCAAATGTGTAAATGTGGATTATTTTGTAAATAATATTGGAACAGCTGTGTAAACATCTGCACAAATAAAGCTATATTCCTTAGTGTGTATTTTACATAAAGTTTAGATGTATCAAAAATTTGAATACAATAATGGAACTATTAAAACTACTCAGAGTATGCTCTAAGATTTCATATTATAGTTTTCAACGGGGAATGTCTAAGTATGACCCAAAATCCAAACACAAAGAGAAAGGTCCACATACTTGATCATAACAATAAAAAAAAAATGTCTGCAAAGTAATGGGATGGGGGATCAGAAGGCAAGTATCAAAATAGAGAAAATATTTGCACATAATAGAGCAAATAAACAGCTAATTTATTTGATTTATAAAGATTTCTTATAAATTAGTAAGGGAAAAGACCTGTAGCCAGTAGGAAAATGAGCAAAAGAAAGAATACTTATTCCTGTGAAAACTCTTAAACATATAAAAGAATGATCAGCCTGTCTCCAAATTCAGAGTTAAAAGAATACAGTCAATATTTTTCACCCATCACCATTTCACTTAGCCTAAACATTTAAAAAAATAAACATCTTGGTAATGCTGGGTGTTGGCTGTAATGTGGGTAAACAGGCCGTCTATTTTTTGCTAGGGGCATAGGAAGTTGGCAATATCGAGAAAATGTAAGACGTGTCCCCTTTGTCCCCATAATTTCATTTCTAGGAATTTATACTACAGTTATATTCCCACATGTGTGAAATGATGTATGTACAAAGATATTTATCACAGCATTGTTTGAAATAGCAAAAAAAAAGAGGACATGACCCAAATGTATTAAATAAATTATAGTACTTTCAGACAATGCAAGACTATGCAGCCATTTAAGAAGAAAGAAGCAACTCAGTAGGGCCTGCCATGTCAGCAGTCCCCAAGGTGCATGCTAAATAATAAAAGCAAGATGAGGAACACCACGAATAGGGTGTTAACAGCTGCGTAGGAACAGAAAGAGAAAGAGCAGTGTGCATTTGCAAATGTGCTTGTGCATTCCTGGAATACCCTGGAAGGACACGTGGGGCTCAAAAGTAGAGGATGAGCCCCACCAGGAAGGGGGGCTGCCCAGTCAGAGCCAGGGTAAGATCCAGACGCTTTCCTAAGTCTAGAGCTTTTGTAACTTTCTGATTTCGTATCATCTGTACATATGGTTTTAAAAAACAAAACACTGAGCACAGTGGCTCATGCCTGTAATCCCAACACTTTGGGAGGCTGAGGCAGGAGGATCATTTGAGTTGGGGGGTTTGAGACCAGCTTGGGCAAGATAGCGAGACCCCGTCTCTGTTAAAATATAAAGTTCAGCTGGGTGTGGTGATGCATGCCTGCGGTCCCAGCTACTCAGGAGGCTGAGGTGGGAAAATCGCTTGAGTCCAAGAGGTAGAGGTTGCAATAAGCCAAGATCACATTACTGCACTCCAGCTTGGGCAACAGAGCAAGACCCTGTCTCAAAAATAAATAAATAAATAAATAAATAAATAAATAAATAAATGAAAATAATGTTTAAAGTCCTTGACTTCATTCTTTTCTTTAATGAGAATTTACTGTTTACAACTAATCAAAAAAAGAATGTTCAGGCCAGGCATGGTGGCTCACACCTGTAATCTTGGCACTTTGGGAGGCCAAGACAGGCAGATCTCGAGGTCAAGAGATTGAGACCAGCCTGGCCAACATAATGAAACCCCGTATCTACTAAAAATACAAAAATTAGCTGGTCATGGTGGTATGCACCTGTAGTCCCAGCTACTTGGGAGGCTGAGGCAGGAGAGTCGCTTGAACCAGGGAGGCAGAGGTTGCAGTGAGCCGAGATCACACCACTGCACTCCAGCCTGGCAACAGAGTGAGACTCTGTCTCAAAAAAAAGAGTGTTCAACACAGGAAGAAAGCAAGGTTTTGAAGTCAAGTAGTATTACAGAGGAATGGCCATAAACTAGAAAAGCAATGTCCATCTTTTCTGTTTTCTCATCCACACACCCACGCGACTACTCAAAAATAATATTTACTGAAAAAAACATGATTTTAATCTTTTTATGACTAAATAGTATTCTGTTGCTTATACATACTACATTTTCTTCATCCAATCATCCTTTGATGAACACTTAAGTCAATTCCACGACTTTACTGTTGTGAATAATGCTGCAATAAACCTGGAGGTGCAGGTATCCCTTTAATATAATGACTTCTTTTCCTTTGGGTAGATACCCAGTAGTGGGATTGCTGGGTCGAAGGGTAGTTCTATTTTTAGTTCCTTGAGAAATCTCCATACTGTTTTTCATGGGGGCTGAGCTAAGTTACATTCCCATCAACAGTGTTTAAGTATTTCCTTTTCTCTACTTCCTCACCGACATCTGTTATGTTTTGTCTTTTTAGTAATAGCCATTCTGACTGGTTGCCTTTTGTAGTAGCATGAATGTAACTAGAGGCCATTATTGTAAGTGAACAGCTCAGAAACAGAAAGTCAAATACCATATGTTCTCACTAATAAGGAATATCTAAATGATGTGTACACATGGGCACAGAATGTGGAATGATAGACACTGGTGACTCGGAAGGGTAGGGTGGTGAGAGGGGCGTGGAGATGGGAGATCACCTAATAGGTACAAGGTACATTATTCTGGTGATGGTTACCCTGAAAGCCCAGACTTCACAGCTAGGGTAATAGATCCATGTAACAAAATTGCACTTGCAACCCTTAAACTTACAAATTAAAAAATATATTTAATGGGTTTTGTGCATAACAACTGTATCTCTGCCAGCATAGGGAGGTCTCCCCTCCTCTCCTGGCCTCAGTTCCTGCACTCTTATAATGAGATCTTTGGACCAGATGCTCTCCAAGGTCCCTTTTAGCTCCAGAATTCTATAAAACATCACTCTGATCTTTCCCTAAGGTCACTTTATTAACTTGCTTCAACATTGGCCCACAAATTGGGGATTACCAGCTGCATACTATTGCTTGAAGCTTCCTCTTCGTTTAAATAAAATGGTTCCCTTACCAACCTTTCTTTTAAAGCCAAGTTTATGATACAGATTCTATTTGTCTGTTCCTTTTTTAGTTCCCAAAGCTTGTATTTATATGCATCCCAATTTAGACCATTTTCTGTTTTCTAAAAGCCAGTATTCTTTCTCATCCAAACTATGCCTAACCAAAATGTGGTAATCGTTATGGCTATGCTGGAGGTATAATGTGGTTTCCTCTCACACGATTTTTTAAAAAGACAAGACAGTGCTCAGGAAAGACCGTTCCATTTGCTGTTAACCAGTGATTCGCAGAAGAGTCCTTTGCGCTGCTTTTCTGAAAGGCACCTGGAGCCCAGGATGAGCTTTTCTTGTGGACCCAGGCACACTGCTCCCCAGAGGTATCTCTGAAAGGTGGCTCTGCTTTCCAGGGAGCAATTTAGCCAATACGCATTACCCAACTCCTCAACTCCTCAACCTTTTTATACGATCCCCGCCTGGTGCTGCCTTTTGGTGATTTCTGGAAAAGCATTAGTGCCTTATCATCAGCTCTAGTGACCAGCTTGGGAGAGTAACTTAAGTCGTGACCAAAATATGTCTTGGTGGGGCATGAACAAAGCATAGACTTTTTATGGGGGAAAAAAAGGTGTTA
The DNA here is from genome assembly GCA_963573385.1 of Cacajao melanocephalus. NCBI lineage: Eukaryota > Metazoa > Chordata > Mammalia > Primates > Pitheciidae > Cacajao > Cacajao melanocephalus. Next base: position 158,141 of record CAUYLG010063314.1, read on the forward strand.
CTTGGTTTCAAATTTCCATTCAATGATTTGTTAGTAGATGTAGTGACATTGTATAAATTTCTCAAGCTGTTAGACTATTTTGTATCCATAAAATAAGAGTAATAACAGCTACCTTACAAGGATTTTGTAAAGATTATAAGAAATACATAAAATATATAATATATGTAATAATATAATATAAAACATTATAATATGCATCATAAGTTATCTTTTTTGTTGTTTGTTTTTGTTTTTATTTTTTGAGATGGAGGCTCACTCTGTCACCCGGGCTGGAGTGCAGTGCCATGATCTCGGCTTACTGCAACCTTCGCCACTCGGGTTCAAGCGATTCTCCTGCCTCAGCCTCCTGAGTAGCTGGGAGTATAGGCACCTGCCACCACACCCAGCTAATTTTTGTATTTTTATTAGAGACAGGGTTTCACCATGTTAGCCAGGCTGTTCTCGAACTCCTAACCTCAAGTGATCCACCTGCTCGGCCTCCCAAAGTGCTGGGATTACAGGTGTGAGCCACCGTACCCAGACAATATGTATTATAAATTATCTATTACACAATGTATATTAGTGTAGGGAGTGAAATCACAAGATTTTACACTTGACCACTCTGCACCTCTGTTCCCATTCAGTAATATGGGCATTTCAATAGGTCCTACCTTACAGTGTTATTGGAAGGGTGAAGTGAGTGAACACATATAAAGCATTTACACAGTAGCTGGCTAACAGCTCAACAAATGTTGTCACCATATGGCAAGGTCCCCTTTATGACATCAGCCCTCGGTTCGTATTGTCATTCATTTTTTCAGTGACGGTCAAGACGCACAGATGCAGACGTCTGGTGGCATTTCAGGGATGCTATGGGAATGAACCCTGTGCAATGTGCTGAGAAGAAACTAGGTGTAGCCTGCAAGATGACGGGGTGCAGGGAGAGCAACAGGGGCATCGTCTCTTCCCGGTCTCTCAGCTGAGATGGTCTCAGTGCCTGGCTTCTTATTTTCAAAACAGGCATGGGCTTTCTTTAGAGAAGAGGAGGTGCTGATTGTTATTGAATCAAACAGGGGCCCACTGGCCTTGCGCAGCAAAGCCAAACGCTGACCCTGGGACTGCTGGGAGAGGAAGCGAGGCATTTATTCCAGGGCACCAAGCAAGGGGACTCGGGCAGCTCAGGCTTAAGACTTGAACTCGCAGAGAGTTACAGGTAAGGGCTTTTAAAAGCAGGGAGGAACAAGTACAGGCATAGTCATAGATCAGTACTTGGAAGCTATACATTGCTTTGACCCAAAAACAGACCTCAGAGCTTTCATATGTCGTCATAGGTGGATTCAAAGCTTTTCTGGTTTACAATTGGTTGAGTCAAACTTGTCTAAAACTTTGGGATCAGCGGGGAAAAAAAAATGTTAGCTCTGGTTCCTGGGTGTGGCCTCCTCTAGGCCCCTTAGGAAGAAACTTAGAACACAGAACAGCATCAGAGTTCAATCCTCAGTTTCTCCTTATCTGAGCTCTGTATCAGCGAATCCATTGAGAAGGAGGCCCAGGTGGTTTCTGAAAAACAGCCCAGGGACATATGCTAAGATGTTATCTTTAGTTTCCACTTCCTCAGCTGTTGCCTTAAGCTACCATTACCTTCTTGCTTATCAAGTTTCTGATTTACTCCTCAAGGCTAGCTGAGTGCCTTGAATTTCCCTTGAAGGAACTCAAGATTTTTCTTTATTTCCATGCTTGGGGTGGGGGGCACAGGTCCCTAAGGCGCAGGGAGGAGGTCCTTGCTCCATCTCACAGTGTGATAGGGTGACGAAGGTGTTGGACTCAGGTGGGAAGACGGTTCTGGCAGCAAGACAGGTACTTGACCAACGCCTGGCTGTCTGCCTCCTTACCGGTTTAATGACAGTTTATCTTCAGGGCAAGTACAAAACACAATTCCCCAACAATCTTACCTTTGGATGTAATTTTCGGATCTTCTCCTGAGAGTGGGAGAGGGGAGCAAGAGAAAATAAAAAGAACAAAGAGTGGGGAGGGGCGGAGATGTCAATGACAGCTTCACAGAGAATCTTTCTTCTGGACCACAAGAAAAGAATCACATCTATCCTGGGAAATTCCTATGAAGTTCCTTCCAGGAAAACTTCAAAGTGCAGTATTGCCTAATCAGCATCTCTGAAAAAACACAGTGGATGGACCTCCAGGCATATATTAGAGTGTCCAGGCGCCATGGCTGTGGCACCAGCACGTTTGAGAGCAGACAGCACACTCCAAAGCATTGATTCAGCAGCCACAGCAAATACGCGTTGTGCTTAAAAAGAAAAACACCTGTTTGTGTACAGCAATCGTGCTGTGTCAAGAAGGGGAAGATGAACCGGAGCAGAGGTGGGCAGAGCGTGTTGCCCGAGTGGTCCCCAGCACACAACTCCAGATGCGTTCAGGAGCTCTTTACTGCCTGAAAGTTTTAGAGCATTTCGGGAAGGCTTTTCAACTCAATTAGTATTTAATAGTCCTGATGTTCAATCTCAGGGATCAGTGAAGTCACTAAAGCCATTGCCAGGGGTGTAGAGTAGCCAATTGTGTTAGAAATGCCAATGCATTTCACCTGACACTACTTTCTCCCTCCCGGCAGTCCTTGCAACCAGAGGTCCTGATATTTAGTAACATTTCACAAGGGCAGGTGGTTATCCTTCAGTCTTGGAAGCAGGGCCCTTGAACTAGCCATGGGGTCAACTTAAGCTTTACTCTGTACCTGGGAAAGCAAGCCAGTGTCAGAGATGCAGGAGCAGGTTGCGTACCTGGTCACCACAAATGGGTGAATCCCAAAACAAGTGAGCACCTGCTCCCATGAGGTCAGGGGGTTCTAACTGACCTAGTTGACTAACTAGCTAAATAAGCAAACTTCCCAAAAGCGCTGAAAGTGGTTACCTGCATATGATGGGATTATGGATGAAATGTGTTTCCTTTTTTTACCTTTTCAGTATTTTCTAAATTTCTTACATTGAGAGTAAGTAATTTTATAAACAGAACAAATTGCACATCATTTATATGCTAAAAGCTGTATAATCCTTTTCCAGCCGAACACCTCCCGAGCAGATGGCATCAGAGAGAAGCTGGATGTTTTTCTTCAAATGAATTAAGAAACCAGAAGGTTCTGCCAGGGGTAACAATGCCACTTGTGGGCACCACTGATTTTTAAAGCTTTCCACATTTGTTAGCTCCCAGAGCCTTTGCAGCATCCCTGGAAGGCAAGAAGTTGGTAGGTATCATCCCCATTTCAGAGCGGAGAAACAAGGTGAGAGAGGCACCTTAATCGGTCATCAAAAGGGTTGCTACTGAAATCTAGAGCATTCACTTGGAGCTCAAACTTCCCTGGACCAGAGCTGCCTGGCACTAGGACACTTCTCATCTCCAACACACACCCATGCCCACAAACCCTCGTCCGCATAAGCCCACAGCTTGCACGCTCCCAATCATCTGAGTCTGGGACTTTGGTAGGAGTCAAATGGAATTGTGCAATTCCAATCGTGATGCTGGAGGCTCCTATTGGCCTTATCTTGTTTCCAGAACTGGGGCTTTCTCATCTTTGGGTGATCAAGGGCAAAGACCCTGGGTGAGCCCTCCGGCCATGAGCTGTTCATTGCATCTGTTGCATAACACTTTTATAAGACTGTGTGTCTTATAGAGTCAGGAGCTCAGGCTCATATCTAGATAAATAAAAGAATGCCTCCCCACCATAGCCCTCTTCTCTGTAGGCTGTTCCTTTTTCTAATCACTTTGGCAGGTAAAAGTGTTTTTTCCTCTAAATGAGTCAGATGGGCTGGGAATGTGTAACTTGGAAAAGAAGATGCCCTCATACCTGTACATAAAAAAAGACGGACTGCCAGTTACCTCAGCCTTACCACCTGTGCTGGGCACCCGTTCAGAGCTCCAGAACTATCTCATTAGCAGGGAATTCTTAGATGATAGGTATGAATTAGTTAACTAATAAAACTCTAGGCTGTGCCAGCCAAAGACTAATTAATAGTGTCATGTATTTTGCTCATTTTAAAATTTTTGTGCAGGTGGGGTCCTTTTCAACTCTGACCCGAGTTAGAAGTTATTTTTCCCACCTACATGCTTTGAATATAAATCTCAGCCTCAAGAGAATGTGGGCCACAGATCAGACACAAACAGACCCAAGAAAGAGAAAAAAGGAGAGATCTGGAAACCCGAAGCAAGAGGCAAACAACAGACATTTCGCAGAGAGCATTAAGGGCAAACCCGTATTTCAATGTCATTGAAGGTAACACTACTTAAAACCAAGCTATGAGCTACTCTAACCACCGGGACTGGAAATCTCTGTAATTAGTAAATACGTAGCTTGCATCACCCCAACATAGACTCACCTGAGATAAGCAGGGGAATGAAATACCAAAGACGAACAGAGCCTGGATTTTGAATGGGGGAAACTCTGAACTGGGCAACAATGGATGTTACTGCACAGGACGCAAGGCTTAAAGTTCAGCCATTCTTGAAAAAAAAAAAACAGAAAGTTAACACTAGAACTTTAGTAAAAATAACTTAGTTTTTTTTTTTCAATTAATCTTTTTGTTATCTTGGTAAAAAGTGGGGAGGAGACCGGGTGCAGCGTCTCATGCCTGTAATCCCAGCACTTTGGGAGGCCAGGAAGGGGGGATCACTTGAGGTCAGGAGATCGAGACCAGCCTGGTCAAAATGGCAAAACCCCGTCTCTACTAAAAATACAAAAAAAATACCTGGGTGTGGTGGTGGGTGCCTGTAATCTCAGCTATTCTGGAGGCTGAGTTAGGAGAATCACTTGAACCCGGGAGCCAGAGATTGCAGTGAGTCAAGATCACACCACTGCACTCCAGCCTGGGTGACAGAGCAAGACTCAGTCTCAAAAAAAAAAAAACAGTGAGGAAGAATGACTTAGTAATTGTTATGATCAATATCTGGACTAGGTGTGCCTCAATGGCAACTGTGGATAATGATATCACAAACCATCCACTGAGAATTATAATGCGCTGGTCACTGTGTGGGGTACTTTAAAAATATTGAAGTGGATCTTCTCAGCATCATGTGATGTAGGCATGATGGGTCCATTTTACAGAACAGTAAACTGGGGCTCAGGGAGAAGATATGATGCACTATTGTACACACAAAAAGGGAAAAAATGCCCCTGTAATAATATCCCTGTTGTTATTTTAATAATTTTTTTCTGTACTTGTATTATCAAATGTTAACAAAATCGAAATACTTCCTCCAGCATTTTGTGCCCTGCTGTTTCACTGTTTCCTTCCATCATTAAATATTCTTTGAGAAAACCATGTTTAATGAATAAACTATTCTCCATTCTTCAGTTGTATCATCAGTTATTTAACCAAATCCCTATGTGGGACATTTGGGTAGCTTCTAATTTTTTTTCCATTACACTAATGACCGAGATGAATATTCTCAAACATAAATCTTGTACATAAATTTGATTATTGCCTAGGATATAGTCCTAAAATTAAAATTACTGGCTCAAAGTGTATCAGCACTTCAAGGCTGCTCATACACAAATTGCCAAATTACCCTCCAGAAAGCTTGCACCAATGTACATCCCCATCAGCAGCAGTGGGTGAGGGGTGAGAACACCCATCTATCCACATCCTCTGCAGTACGGTTCTCTTTAAATTTCTACCAATGAGATGAGCAAAACTTTACATATTTATAACTTGTATTTCCTTGATGGCTGGTGCGGTCGCCCATCTTTCCTTGTTTGTTGGGCATAAGCTCCGGCTCTATTGTGAATTTCCTGTCTTGCTTTTCCTGTTTGTCCATCACTATGTTTGGGGATGCTGGAATTTAGGACCCCAAGGAGGCTCTGCCTGACCTTTTCAGCACTTAGTATTGTTCCACTTATGGTGAGGATGAGGCAGAGTCCTTTCTCCTTGAAAGAAAGACAGATGCTTCCTCGACACTTAGCAAATGTCATCCCATCAGCAACTGATCTGAAGCTGGAGGCAGTGGCTACTCCATCTAATCGCAGTGGCTCTCTGGGCACTGTCAGGTCCCTGGGTTTAGAAACGCACCCGGAACCAGGGCTGGAACTTTAGGACTAAAGGACTCTGCAAAACGTGTGATGTCTCAAGAGACATGACCTTCCTCCTGCCTCCACCTGGGGACTGGATCAGGCTGCGTTGCATGGAGCACAGCTGCGCCCCTCTCCTCACAGGACGGGCTTGAAAGCCCAGCACAGAAGCAGAGTCCCTGCAGCTGGTGAAGATGCCCTGTGGGTGACCCTGAGGCACAGTAGGAGGAGAGGAGGGTGGCAGCCCTCACACTTCTGGAGAGGGAGCAGTTCTCCGGAAAGGCTGCAGCAGCTCCCGGAGGAATGAACACAGACCACACAACCGCCTGCCATGAACGTGATCTCAGTGGTTGGAATTCATCCCTCTTTCTGCAATTCCCCCGCCTTTGCCTTGCCCATGCCTTTCTCCATTGGGAAGCATTTTGGTCTAGCTTGAAAGTGGGCGAAGTTTGGAGCATCCAGGACCTACTATGGGTTAAACCCCTTTTAGTTGTTGTGAGTGAATGAATGAATGAACAATGACACAACTCCTTTCTAGTATTTTTCTTTCTTGTTTTTGTTTGAGACAGAGTCTCACTCTGTCACCCAGGCTGGAGTGCAATGTCACGATCTCTGCTCACTGCAACCTCTGCCTCCCAGGTTCAAGTGATTCTCCTGCCTCAGCCTCCTAAGTAGCTGGGATTACAGGTGTGCACCACCACGCCCAGCTAATTTTTGTATTTTTAGTAGAAACGGGGTTTCACCATGTTGGTAAGGCTGGTCTCGAATCCCTGAGCTCGTGATCCGCCCGCCTCGGCCTCCCAAAGTACTGGGATTACAGGCGCGAGCCACTGCGTCCAGTCCCTTTCTAGTATTTTTCATGGTGTTTTGAAACAATGTATGCAGCTGCTTCCTTCCTACAACCACAGACTCTTTTTTGGGGGGTGGGGGGCATAGAGTCTCGCTCTGTCACCCAGGCTGGAGTACAGTGGCTTGATCTCAGCTCACTGCAACTTCCACTTCCCAGGTTCAAGTGATTCTCCTGCCTCAGCCTCCTGAGTATCTGGGACTACAGGCACATGCCACCACACAACCACATACTCTTTGAAGACATTTTGCCACCCCACAGTAGGGTAAATGTTTCTTGAAGGCGTGAATGAGCCGAACCACATTTCCACCACTGAAAACCCTACTTGAGCTCGTCTTTGTAGTAGCCCTTCCCTTAGGAGGCATGTAGAATGCAGCAGTACTCTCAGCCGTTCCCCACGGCCACTCGTGCCGGACAGAGCATTCCCCATTGCATTGCTCTGCATGGGCGGGGGGCAGCAAGATTAACTCAGTGTGACAGCTGCCCCCACAGGACTCGCAGAATAACAACATGTGTGTCTCCCCAGCTTGATGCTGCTGGGAACAACACTTCCCGGAGAAGGAGAAAGATCCAGCTAGGGTATACCTGTGTACACCTTTGTTTACATTATACAGATAACAACAAGCTCTGTTGGAACAAAAGACACCTGAAATTCACACAACTCTTGGTGCCAGATCCTGACGGCAGCTGAAAGGAGTGCTTGCGACAGGCACCTGCCTCAAACCAAACCCTAGTTTGAATCAGAAATACATTCTGTAGCAAGAAAGAGGTTGTCATCACACTTTAATTGCGTGTTTTGTCAGGGGCACGAGCACTCTGGGAAGAAACTCCAGGACACCCATGGAGCAAAGCAGAGGACAGGTGGCTGGTGGGTCTTTGGGGCAGGACCCCCTGGGCTCATCCCCCTGGCAGCAAAGTGGCCTCCAATCAGAGGAACATGGAGCTCGGCCTCCTGGTGTGCCCCTGCATTTCTGGACACCCAGGGAGCTCTAGCCTTACTGAATAATTGAACTTCCCATTGGAAAGAAGCTCGGCTCTCTCCTCACACAAACATTAGGGCTTCTGAATATTTCAGGATCCCTGGGTTGGGTAGGGTCACTCGCTCGCCCCTTTGGATAACATAAAGCCAATGTCAGCGGCTTTGGGCACAGCCTTAGACAGAATTGCAAAGACGGAAAGTCTCTGCGTGTGCACTTCTTCCCCTCTGTGCCGTTTTCAGCTGTATTCAATAACCTGTCTGCTTTGTGAGCAATGATTGAGCACCTGCTGTGAGTGAAGTTCTGTGGTCTCCACCAAGAAGAACTGGCCCAGGGAGGAGCGTGTAAAAAGACGGATGCCTGGATTCTTGCCAGGGCCTGCCTGCTGTCAGTAGCAGACTGCTCCCTGCTGTCCTGATGGGCCTCCATGAATGCAATGACTCAGGCACCCCATTCTCGTCTCCCCGAGTCCTTTGTTTTCGGGCTTTAAAAAATTTCTTTTCTTTTCCTTTCTTTTTTTTTTTTTTTTTGGTAGAGATGGCAGTCTCACTGTATTGCCCAGGTGGGTCTTGAACTCCTGGCCTCCAGCAATTCTTCCATCTCACCCTCTCAAAGCACTAGGATCACAGGCGTGAGCCACTGCGCGCAGTCCGGATCTTTTGCTATTGCCTTCCACACAGCCCCATTAGCCTTGTAGGACCGCTTGTTCTTTAGGCTGTTACTGGGGCCTGAGAAAGCTCAGATCAGTGCAAAGCAAGCTCTGTAAATATCTCACTTCACCAAGTTTGACAATTTCACCTTCTCCCTAACTCCATCCATCTCCCCTGCCACATATACATTTGTTTTCCCCAGAAAGAGCCTCCAAGACAATGTTGAAAGGGGATTTCCTTTACTGCCCTGCTATAATAAAACTCTAAAAGTGGCACCTGCCCTGCAGCCAACTTCCGCAGAGCAGTCCTGAATAGCTGCCACTCCCACCATCGACCACCCTCTCCAGGTTCCACACAAGCTCATGGTGGCTTCTCCACCCCAGCAGAGCCACTGCCCAGCAGTCACCACCCACTTGCATCTTACTGTGGCTCTTGTCTGTGTCCCCCAGTCATCTGCCTACACAGACACAGCACAGCCACCGAAGCCTGAGCCTCACAAAAGATGCCTGTGCTTTGAGGGGCTGCAGGGGGCTGCTTCCAAGGCCAGCTTCACTGCAGGGTCCTGATGCCCCCGTCTGCTTTCTACCCGGGGAGTTCATGGAACCCCACAACAGGACTCCCGGAAGTTCTCCCTGCCTGCATGTCATGGTTAATTTCATGTGTCACCTTGACTGGGCTGAGGGATGTCCAGATAGCCAGTAAAAAGTTATTTCTGGGTATGTCTGTGAGGGTGTTTCTGGATGAGATTAGCATTTGGATCAGTAGGTTAAGAAGATCCAATCCCTTGAGAGCCCTGTAGAACAAAAAGGCAGGGGAAGGGCGGATTACTCTTTCTCTTCGTGAACTGAAACATCCATCTCCTCTTCTCTGGCACGTTGGCACTCCTGGTTTCTGGCCTGTAGACTCCAGGACTTAAAAGTCCTGCTGTCCAATCCAGTTCTCAGGCCAGCCAATCCGGTTCTTAGACCTCCAGACTGATCTGGGACGCACGCCAGCAGCCAACCTGGTTCTCAGATCTTTGGTCTCAGACTAAATTACAGCACTGGCTTCCCCGGCTTTTCAGCATGCGGATGACAGATTCACAGGACTACTCAGCTTCCCGGATCCTGTCAGCCAACTCCCACATTACAGCCCCTCATAAATCCACGTAAATATGCATGACATGTACATACACCCATATGTCAGATATAGAACTCCTATTGGTTCTGTTCCTCTGAGGCACCCTGTCCAATGTAGCAGCCTCTCCAGTGCTGGTTCCATCAGAGAGAGTCATGTTGTCTCCCTGTCTCACCTGCTGCAGTTGCCTGTTTAGGGAACTACCCCGCAGGTCCCCGTTGAAGACACAGACTCAACCTCCCGGGACAAGGCCTGGAGAGAGGGGCTCTGCACAGGGTCAAAGCATCTCCCTCTCTCTCTCGCTGCTCCTAAGTTTGTAGGGTAGGACTCAGACCATGACTCAACAGCTGAACTCATGTTGATTCATCTCTCAAACCACCAAATGATAAGAGGGGAGGGACATATGTGAGCCCCTAAAGATCCCTACTTCCCCTCCAATAGGTATCCTGGCTCAGGAGATCTTTCCTAAACACACACTCTCACTTCCTTGGCCTCAGGTACACACACCAGGGACCCCCCAGGCATGGTTTCTTTATCCTTATTACCCTCACTTCCACTCCAGCTACAATGTCAGCTGATAGCAGGAAATCTCAGGAATTTACAAGGACTCAATTTTTTTTTTTGAGACAGGCTGGAGTGCAGCGTGTGATCATAGGTTACTGCAGCCTCCAACTCCTAGACTCAAGCAATCCTCCCACTTCAGCCTCCTGATTAGTTGGGACTACAGGTATGTAGTTCTATTTACCATGGGACCGCATTTACCATGCCTGGCTAATCTTTAAAATATTTTTGTAAAAATGGAGTCTCCCTATGTTGTCCAGGCTGGTTTCCTACTCCTGTCCTCAAACTATCCTCCTTCCTTGGCCTCCAAAAGTTCTGGGATTATAAGGATGAGCCACCATGCCTGGCTTTCCAAGGCCTCTTGAATATAGAAAACTCTCCAAGAGTCAAAGTGATTGTATTGGTTTGTCTACATGCTGCTGATAAAGAACATACCCGAGATGGAGCAATGTACAAAAGAAAGAGGTTTATTGGACTTACAGTTCCACATGGGTGGGGAGGACTCACAATCATGGTGGAAGGTGAAAGGCACATCTCACAGGGCAGTGGCAAGAGAGAGAATGAGAGCCAAGTGAAATGGGTTTCCCCTTATCAAGCCATCAGATCTCGTGAGACTTATTCACTATCACAAGACCTACCGCTGTAATTGAATCACCTCCCACTAGGTTCCTCCCACTACATGTGGGAGTTTTGGGAGTTACAATTCAAGATGAGATTTGGGCGGGGACACAGCCAAACCATACCAGTGATTTAGTTCTAGTGATAAAATTATACACAGCCCTATTTAGGGCTAGAGAACTTACAAACCATTCCCTTACATCTCACTACATGGACAGCTGACTCTAGTAACCCTCCCATCTGAAACACTCTAGCTGACCAGTTTGGTTCTCTTAAGGGTGCTTTCAATATTGTGAATCCTGCTGTCTCCCCAGGCTAAAGACATAGCCTTAATAATAAGGCTACACCCTGATCATCAGGCTATCACACCCATTGATCTACATCTTCCTGCCTTCTTCCTCCCCACTTTGGAAGCTTTAGCAAAACACATTTCAAGTCCCACTTTAAAATGCAATCACCAGCCTCTAAATAATTAATCTTGTGTCAATAGGAGGGCATGCAGTCCGCACACACACCTATGGTAGTTGATCTGCCCAGTGAAAGGGAGAAGCAAGCTTTTCCTATGGAGTTTCCTCGGAGCTTCAGAGAATGAAGATGGGGAATGACGGGAAACTTAGGGAATGTATGCGTTTGGAAGTGACAAGGGAAGACCTCTCCTGTAGGGGAGAAGGCTAGGTAGCCAGCTGTAGTAACAGTTGGTACCACACCCCATCACCACCATGAAACATTAATATAACAAACATAATTCCAAACTCCATGCCCAACATTAAATTTCTTTTTAATATTTAACTTTGTATACTGTTTTTACAGAACAATGTTGAGTGATAGATTTGAAATTGGACCCCTGACATCATAAATAGCAGAAGTTAATATCTAATGCAGCCAGTATGCTGCATAGCTTCCTGGGACCTCTAGCACCAAAGACCACCATGCACTGATGAGCCACCTGGAGCTCTCCAGGCTGTTAAGTGCATATGTACCCCTTCTCTCTGCATCTCTCATGTCCAGCCCATGGTGCTAAACTGACTGAGCAAGAAGCATCCAGAGGCTCTTCTGCTGAGTGTGTGGAACACACTCCCGAGAGATCCAGCTCAAAATAGGATTCTATGGTCAATGAAATGGAATGGGAAATGATGTGTAGTGTATCCTCTTTCCAAGGACCCACATTGTTTTTTTTGCTGTGTTAGTGAAACCTCTGAGACAAACTTCAGGAAAGTCATCTTTTTTTTCCCCCAAACTTTCTAACCTTTCCCCATGATGAAATTTTGTTTGTTTGTTTGTTTGGTGAGATGCAGTTTTACTCTTATTGTCCAGGCTGGAGTGCAGTGGTGCAATCTCAGCTGACTGCAACCTCTGCCTCCCAGGTGCAAGTGATTCTCCTGCCTCAGCCTCCTCAGTAGCTGGGATTACATGTGTCTGCCTTCATGCCCAGCTAATTTTTTTGTATTTTTACAAAATTTTAGAGAAGGGGTTTTTCTGTGTTGGCCAGGCTGGTCTCGAACTCCCAAACTCAGGTGATCTACCCATCTCAGCTTCCCAAAGTGCTGAGATTACAGGTGTGAGCCACCATGACTGGCCCATAATGAAATTTTTATTAGTATCCTGCAGATTTGTACTCCACAAAACACATTTGGAAAAGGCTTTTCCATTAGCACACTGGTTAAGTGGGAAAGAAAAAAAAAAAAACTTTTCCAGAATGGTATAGGATGGTGTCTGCCACCATCGTTCTGCAAATGTAGCAGTGAACTTTGCAAAACTGTTTTTGACTGGTTTAATTAGAGCCAAGGGCATGATTCTTAAAATGCAATCCAAGGAAGGTAATTATGTAAGAAAATAAATGAATGTCTTTTGAGAAATTTGCCTTCTGCTGGTCTGCTAAGATCATAAGTCTCAGAGTGCCTACAGGGGTGGATGGTTGTGGCACCTTGGACAGTCACCCCTAAATGGCAGTTCTGTCACATCATATGGGTACTAAATGGGCAACAATTCTAGGTGAGACTCTCTGAAGAAAAACAAGAAAACCATTTATCTTACATTGATAATTGAAAATAGGATCCAGATGCCTTGGAAACCAGAAAAGCAAATGGCGCAGATGCCATATGAGAAGTATGATTCATCTTCCTATCTGAATGGTGGTCTCACCCTCCTCAAGTATGGGAGGCATGAAATGATTCAGCTGTGGCCACACCATGCTTTGGCAGGAGGTGGGAGCCATGTCCAGCCCTCCTGACTCTCCTCATTGTGACCCCATTCAGTTATTACTCACCCTACCAACTACCCAAAGACCTCAGCTTTGCTGGAATATGTTGAACTGAGTTATGAGCTGGCTGCTTTAACATATTCAGAATTATTTTATTGTCTGTTTTCTTTTCAACATATATTTAGTGCAGAGTTTTTACATGAATATACTGCATCCTGGTGAAGTCTGGGTTTTCAGTGCACTCATCACCCAAACAGTGGAGATTGTACTCAATAGGTAATGTTTCAGCCTTCACTCTATTGTTTTGTTTTTATTAAGTTGATGGAAGTCTGAAACCATGAGTAACCAGGAGCTAGAGAGGAAAGAGAAGGAAAACAGAAAAAAATGTGGGGGAGGTACATCCTCCTGCACTCTTGCTATTTTTGCTTAAAACTATTTTTTTTCCCAGTAGTCTAACCATAAATATTGGGATGCTTATGATGATGGTGGTGGCTGGGTTTAACTGAGCTCCTGCTCTGTGCTATTACATGCCTGTCTGTAGCATGCTTTCCAGATTCCCCTGCTGGTTCCTTCTCATTTTTCGGACTTCTAGACACTGGAGTATCCCATGGACCTTTTCTCTTCTCTATCGTCATGCACTCCCTATGATCTCATGCAGTCCTAAGATCTAAAAAACTATCTACGAATTGGTGATTCTCAACGTTATATCCCAGCCCCAGCCTCTCCCTAGGCTCAGACTCTCACATCCACCTGCCTACTCAACTTGGATGTCTAATAGGCACCTGCAACTTAACATGCCTCAAGCCAAACATTTGATCTCAGCCCCCGCTACAACGGAAACAGTCTCCTTCCAGCAGATTCTTCAGTTTAGTCCATGACAGCTCCATTCTATCAACTGCTCAGAACAAAGCCTTGAAGGCATTCTTTGTGTCTTACAATGCACACACCCCACATCCATCCATCAGGAAGTCTTATAGCTTCTAAATGCCAAGTATCTTCAGATCCTGACTATTTCTTAACACCATCAGTACTTCCATAATCCAAGCTATCATCATCTCTCACCTGAAGACACAGCAGGCTCCCAACTGGTCTTCATCCTTGTCCAACAGCAGTCTTAAAATCTCCTTTCCACCCAGCAGCCAGTGATGCTTCTAAAATGTATGTCAAGCCATGTTATTTCTCTGCTCAAAGACCCCAGTGACTGTCCATTTCCCTTGAAGTAATTATGCAAGGCCTGCATGACCTGACCTCCCTATACACACACATGCACATGCACGCACATGCACGCACACACACACACACATGTGCATACACACATGTCTCTCTATTCTCTGCTTTTCCACGAAGAAAGTAAATTCTCCTCATTCCCACTACTCTAGACATACAGTGTCCTAATTTATTCTTGTTGCTATAACAGAATATCATGGACTGGGTGGCATACAAACAAATGAAATTTATTTCTGGAGGCTAAGAAGTCCAAGATCAAGGTTTCTGTAGATTCAGTGTCTGGTGAGGGTCTGCCTTTGGGTTCATAGATGGCTGGCTTTTCACTAGAACTGTGCAGGGCAGAAGGGCCAAGAGATCTCTCTGGGGTCTCCTTTATAAGGGCACTAATCCCATTCCCGGTCACCCCCAAAGGCCTCGCCTCTTCATGTCGTCACCTGGAGAATTGGGACTTCCATGCATGCATCTGAGAGGACATAAACCTCCTGGCCTCACACTGGTGGTCTCCATGCTCTCTGAACTCGCCAGGCGCTCTTTCGTTTCGCACCTTTGACCTTATTCTTGCCTGTGCCAGGATATCTACGTGGAACCTCACTTTCTTCAAGTTTCCACTCAAGTATCACCCATCAAAGACAACTTCCTTGCCCATTCTTAAAAAAATAAAAAATACTCCCCTTCCCATGAGCACACACACACACACACATCACTGTTACTCTCAATCCACTTTTCCTGCTTTATTTTTGTTCATAGTATGATTGCCACCTGATACATCATATATTTATTTTATTGAGTTTTTTTACCCTCTCACATTAGAATATAAACATGCTATGGCCGGGTATGGTGGCTTATCCTTGTAACCCCAATACTTTGGGAGGCCAAGGTGGGAGAATCATTTGAGCCCAAGAGATGGAGACCAGCCTGGGCAACATAGGGAGACTCTACAAATAATAATAATAATTAGCCAGGCATGGTGGCACACCTGTAGTCCCAGCTACTTGGGAGGCTGAGTTGGGAGGATTGATTGAGCTTGGGAACTGGAGGCTGCAGTGAGCTATGGTGGCACCACTGCTCTCCAGCTTAGACAACAGAACAAGACTCTGTCTCAAAAACAAAAACAAAAACAATCCTAAGGGGAAAGACTATGTTTTGTTCACTGCTTTACTTTTAAGACCTAGAATACACTTTAGTGTGGATTTACATATATTCATATTGTTCATTAAATAAATGAGTGCAAGTGCCATGCTCCAGTTTTACAGATGAAGACATGGACATTCTAGAAGTGAATCACCTGCCAAATACCAGGAAGTGGTGGAGCCAGGATTTGAACCTAAGTTTCTCAAGCCCCACAGGCACAGCCATTTCCACTGTATCCTTATTCAGTCACTGTTGGCCCGTAAGCACCGTTATCACAGTGAAAAGACACACCCTTACCTCCCTTCTCTTGCCTTTGGGAACAAGCAGCTATCAGGGCTCCGGTGGGAAATGAAGAAACAAGTGCCGTAGGCAGAGGAGAGGGCCTGGCTGTTTGAGGTTGTGTATGTGCCATGCACCCTGCCTCCTCGGTCTCTCGTCATCAGACTTCTGGAATATCTGCAGCTGGCGTGGATTCTAGAACTCCCCAACCCCGCCACACCACAAGAGGAAAAGCAGGCGCTCAGAGGAGTCTGGGGCTTCCCTCAGCCCTTCTGCGGCACCTCCTGTGGGCCTGCTTGCCATGCATGCTGTTCAGGTTTCTGTATTAATTATGAGATTGGAAAAGAACAGGAAATCCATCTCCCTAATGCACCTCGGCTGGACTCTTTACAACCTTTTCCACCTCAGCGATGCCATCCCTGCTCTGCCAGCACGGCGGTCCCATGAGATACCCCATGCCTTCTGTGACAGCAGAATGCCTTGGGCATGGCCTCTGCCCAGAGATACAGGCCAAGGCAGGAATGCCCCTGATTGAGATCTATACCAGGCCCATCCCAGCAGCCCCTACTCAGGTGCCCCCAAGGCTGGGGCCCGGGAAGAAGTGAGGGGGTCTCTCAAGAGAGCAGCAGCCAACCTGCTCTGCACTCTCACGATCAGCCCTGAAGAAGCCAAGCTGCTTCCCTTGTTCTCTCCCTCCAAGGCTCTTCCTGAGGCCATGGGGGGAAATTTCATCAGAAGAATATCAGTTTATTGGTATGGCTGCCGGCAGCCTTTCCGAACAGAATACCAAAGCCACAAGCCCTGGGTCTCCTGGCATCACACACTGACTGCTGCTTTGGGGACTCTCCTGTCCTTGCCTGTGCTGACCTCAGCCGTGGGCTGAGCTTTAAGATTTCAGGGCCTTCACTTGGTAGATGAGAGTGTAGGTCCAGGAGGCAAGAAGAAGGGAAGGAAGGGCAGCCAGGCCTCCAGCAGCGCAGCCATGGTTGCTATTTAGGAAATTTCATTCCTCCCCCCTTCCTATATAACTCCATGCCCTCAGGAGACTCGGCCCAGGGTCTGACTGTCTTCCGTGTCACAAGCGGATCTGAGCACCTGGAGGTGGCTGACAGCCTGGGCCCTGGCACCACTGCTGCCGCCGCTGTTGCAAATTTCGTGACAGCATCTCTTCCGCTGCCTCCCCTCCCCTCCCCTCCTTCAGCCCCTATCGGCGCTGCCCCACCTGCAAGCCTCACGAGTCCTAATTGATTCCCCAGGTTAGTAAATGGTGTTATATGTAGGGGGAGATTTGAAGGGTAAGCGCGGAGTGTAACGCAAAATAGGGAAAGCTGGCTTTGGAAAAGACGACAGGTTCTTTACTGGGGAACTTCTCAGAGCCTTTAAACACACATGTAGATTTTGAATTCCCCAGAGGAAAATAGAGTAGAAACATTCTTACTTATTTCACAAGACAGTGCATTTTTCAAGGCACTGGTCATCGACGAGGGCTTCCAAGGCCTGTTTCGTGAAACATCACTGAAGGCACTTGGAGGACACCAACAACACAAAAATTGGCAGGAGGCATGGGGGTGCGATTGGGAAACGCAGGTGACACCACCCTTCTGGTGGGACAGAGAATCCCGTATTCAAAGCAGCAAAATATCTGGCCCTTACAGGCCCCCTTCCAGCGCGGGTCTACTCTGGAGGGAGTTGCGTGTGTGTGTGCCTGTTTGTGAGTGTGTGTATGTGCACTCGAGTGTGCACGGAAAGAATGAGGAAGAGGAAGGATGCAGACTGCTCGTGAGGGTGTGTAACATGGGCACCAGAAAGGACAGGGAACTGCAGAAAGAGGAGAGAGGAGCTGGAGAAACAGCAGAGGAGGCAGCGACCTTCTGAGAGGTGCCTGGAAGTACCCACCACTCTCCCTTCCCATCCTAGTCCTTTAGGAGGATGGGGAGGAGAGATCAGAAGAGAGCTGGAGAAAATGATTGAAGGTTTCTCCTAAAGTTAAGGGTTTTTTTTTTCTTCATTCTGTAAAGCAGGTGTGAGGAACTGAAGGAAGCATTTCCACACTTCTCGTTTCCTCTCCGCCTTCAATGACCGCCTAGCGCGGGTGCAGTCCCGAGTCAGGCGCTGCGAGGAATGAAAATATGGACCTGGTGGCTGCTTTCAAACGGCTGGCAACGTTGCTGGAATGATGAGACCACACAAGAGAGCACAATTAGAGAACAAGGAGAGACCTAATCAAGAGCAGAAAGGGAGGGTGCTGTCCGCCCGGCCAGCAGAGGGAAGGCAGTGCGCATGGAGTTGGGAGGAAGGGCTTCTCGGAGGACGCCGAGGAAGATGCCGGGAGGGGAGGGCATTCCCTGCAGGAGCGCATCACAGAGGCACCCTCTGGGCCTCCGTCTGTCCAAAGCAAGGTCTCTGGGAGTGGGCCACACCCACTGGAGGCGGCAGGGCACCGTGAGAAGACAGGAACAAGCTGGGTAGATCCGCTGGGTCATCTTGGGCTTTAGCAGGAGGCTGGAGGGACGGTGATGGCTTGGGCCACATCCCCTACGGGCACCTTGGGCCTGGCAGGCAGAGGGGCTACAGCCATGTATTGGCAGCACTTGGCGATGGGCAGAGGTCAACCATGTGACCCTCATCTCTTTCCCATCTGCCAAATGGGAATGTTATGGGGTGAATTGTGCCTCCTACCCAAAGCTTATATGTTGAAGTCTTAACCCCGCAGTGCTCTGAATGTCACTTTACCTGGAGATAGTCTCCAAGTTAAAATGATGTCATTAGGGTGAGCCCTAATCTAGTGACAGGAGTTGTTCTGATAAGAGGACGTTAGAACCCAGATACAGGCAGAGGAAGGAGCCCTTGAAGACACAGGGAGAAGACGGCCCTCTGCAAGCCAAAGAGATAGGCCTCAAAAGAAACCAACCCTGCAGACACCTTGATCCCTAACCTCCAGCCTCCAGAACTGTGGGGAAATGTCTACTGTTTCAGCCCCCAAGACTATAGTGCTTTGTTGTGGAGAGGGATAGAAGGCCAGGCAGAGAAGGGTGGAGTAAGGTGGTGTAGACAACACAAGAGAAGGCAGTGGAGGCTGAGAGCTCACTTGAACCAAATAGTTCAGGCTTTTAGGACACAGTGTACTCATGTGTAAAATGTGGGGAAAGAGTTCTTACTCCACGTGGCCTCCATGAGGATGAAATGAACAAAATGATCCCGAGACGCTCTGGCTGTGCTCCAGGAGGGGTGCTCTCCCGCTGTCCCTGGTCCTGGAGGGAGGGTGGAGGCCAGCACAGACAGACTGGAGTCTTGTCTTACACAAGGAGGCACCACACCTTGCTGGCAGCATGTTCGCCTGGATGCCATATTTCTCACACTGTGGTTTCACGCAAGTTAAATCATTCCCGACTCAGGAAAGATGTGGTCCTGAAGCCGAGAGTAGAGTGTGAAACAGTCTCGGCCATGGAGACCCTGGGGGAGCACGAGCTGGGGGTCAAGTGGTTATCGGGGGTCAAGTGGTTATTGGGGCTCTGGGACTGCCAAGGATGAGAAAGCAAACAGAGATTCTGAGCAGGTATCAATGCCTGGGACATGAGGACGAAAGGAGGAGACCAGAAGTTAAAAGGAGTTGCCAGGGGAAAAAAAAGAAAGTGAAAAAGATCACTTTCATGAAAACTGAAAGTGGAAAGAGTTTCTTTAAGGAGCAGGAGTTTTAAATCCTACAGAGACAACAGAGAGAATGAGAATGCGAGCAAGAAAGCCTGAGAGGCTGCAATCAGAAGTCATTCAGGGCTGGGGACAGTGGTTCATGTCTGTAATCCCAGCACTTTGGGAGGCTGAGGCAGGAGGATCACTTGAGCCCAGGAGTTCGAGACCAGCCTGGGCAGCATAGGGAGATCGTATCTCCAAAAAAGTAATAATAATTTAAAAAGAAGAAGAAGAAAGAAGGAAGGAACGGAGAGAGGAAAAGAGAGAAGGAAGGAAGGAAGGAAGGAAGGAAGGAAGGAAGGAAGGAAGGAAGGTAGGTAGGAAGGAAGGAAGGAAGGAAGGAAGGGAGGGAAGGAGGCAGAGAGGGAGGGAGAAAGAAGTCCCATAACTGGGGGCCACTGGGGAGGCAGCTTCTAGCAGCTAGGGAGACAAGAGGAACGCACTTGGGCTTAATGAGTCCATGGTCACGCATTAGTAGAGGCTGGGAGAACTGACCTCATTTGAGGGAAGATGGCTTAAGTGTTACTGAACAAAAGAGTTATTTCACAGGAGATGTGAGCCTTTGTATTGTGGGAAGAAGAGCCTACTGGGAGGCTTGAGAGCAAGTGAGCCCAAAAAGAAAAAAAGAAGGCTGCCAAGGTAAGGTCTTAAGGCAGAAAAGAAGGGATGGAATCCCTTCTTTTGTACAGGAAAGGAGCCCTTCATTCTCTCACACAAGGAAAGGAAGATACATGCAGTGGGTGAGGGAGGAAATCCTGAGGCAGACGTCAGGGAAGTGGAAGCAGCTTCCACCTTGTGGACTCAGTCAGAAGGCTGGGTGGTTTCCTGAGGGCTGGGGTGGGATGAGGCAGTGGAGACCTTGAGGAGAGTGAAATGTTTTAACAAGGCTGCTGTGGGAAAGGCAAAGAGGACCTGAGGAATGAAGTTCAAGGCTGACTGAATACAAGTTCTCCCAGGAGCAAACGCTGAGATCCTGATTTGGGTGCAAATAGAATTTAGGAGGCGGTCCCCAGAAGTGTGGCAAAGAAGGAGAATTGAGTCAGGCAGGGGAGGAAAGCTACTCAAGGGGACGTTACCAGGTGGAGTGCTGCCCCAGGACCTGAAGTTCACTCCCTCTTGGAGACCCTTGTGAAACCAGGTCAGAATTGTCTCACCAAGGGACCAGAGGCCAGGGTATGCATTCGCTCACTGTCTCCCCTCACTGTTGAGAGTGCCCCCTGGTGGTGGTAAATTCCTTGCACTTCAGGCCTCCCCAGTGCTCAAAGGGCCAGAGAAATCCCTCAGGCAGACACGTGGAGCTGGAGGACAGACGCTGTGGTAGTCAGAATTCTAAGGTGGCTCCAAGATGCCCCTCCCGGTGCACACACCATGTATAATCCATCTCCCTGAGTGTGGCCTGGACCATGACTGTGATTTTGTTATATGGCAGGAGAGTTTTTGCAGATGTAATTAAGGTCCCTAATCAGTAGACTTGGAGTTCACCAGAAGGAAGACTACCCAGGGTGGTGCTGACCTCAGCAGATGAGCCCAGAAAGAGACAAGAAGCAGCAATAGACACTCTCCTTGAGGTGTGATGTGGAGGGGGCCACGGGGCAAGGTCCTGAGGGGAGTCTCTGGGAGCTCAGAGTGACCCCAGCCAACACCCAGCAGGAAAATGGGGACCTCAGTCTTAAAACAGGGAACTGGGTTCTGCTATTACCAGAAAGTGTGGAAGAGGACCCCAGGCCTGAGATGAGATTGCAATCCCAGGTGACTCTGTGACATCAGCCTGAGACCCTGAGCAGGGGACCCAGCTAAGTCACCTAGACTCCTCACTGACCCACAGAGCTGCGAAGCGATACATGTGTGTTTTAACCTGCTAATGTCTGTCACTTGTTGTGCAGCAATGAAAAATGAATCCAGGCCAGGTGCGGTGGCTCATGCTTGTAATCCCAGCACTTTGGGAGGCAGAGGTGGGGGGATCACCTGAGGTCAGGAGTTTGAGACC
The DNA here is from genome assembly GCA_963573385.1 of Cacajao melanocephalus. Taxonomy (NCBI): domain Eukaryota; kingdom Metazoa; phylum Chordata; class Mammalia; order Primates; family Pitheciidae; genus Cacajao; species Cacajao melanocephalus. Next base: position 179,470 of record CAUYLG010063314.1, read on the forward strand.
AGCCTGGCCAACATGGTGAAACCTTATCTCTACTAAAAATACAAAAAAAAATGGCCAGGCGTGGTGGTGGGCGCCTGTAATCTCAGCTGCTTGGAAGGCTGAGGCAGGAGAATCACTTGAACCCAGGAGGCAGAGGTTGCAGTGAGCCGAGATAGCACCATTGCACTCCAGCTTGCACGACAAGTGAAACACTGTCAGAAAGAAAGATGGAAAGAAGGAAAGAAAGAAGGAAAGAAAGGAAGGGAGGGAGGGAGGGAGGAAGAGAGGAGGGAAGGGAGGGAGGGAGGGAGGGAGGGAGGGAGGAAGGGAGGAAGGAAGGAAGGAAAGGGAAGGGAAGGGAAGGAAGGAAGGAAAAGAAAGAAAAGAAAGACAAATCCAGAAGCCACACCTGTCCACCAAAGCTGCAGGTGACCTTCAAGATGGGCCGCGGGAAGACGGATGAAACACGACAGCTTACTTCCTCATCCTGAGGAGACCCAGAGCTTCAAATCCAAATTCCAGCAGAGGAAGAGGCAGAGGCAGGGTGAGTGCCCTCTCTGCCAGCCCTGCAGGGATCAGCCAGTCTGTTTGCAGGATGCTAACACCATGTGCTGGGCCCCTGGGCTGTGTGGCCTGAAGGCTAGAGCCTGTAGACAATCAGAGCTGAAGGTCCTGCAGGCTTGTTGACGGCGATGTTCTGGGACTGCCATGGTTTCCAGGTACCAGGCAGGTAATTTGCTTCTCCGTCTCTCCTCATCTCTCCTCAAGTTCTCCCATGACATTTTGGTGCCTCCAGCATCATGATGAGGAACAAGATGTCGACTCTCCTCTTTGCAGATAGACATGATGCATTTTCCTCTTACAACACAGAGAGTCCCCTATACAACTTGGGTTGCTCTGCCCTCACCTTTCCTGCTCCTCAGCAAAGCAGAAAGTAAAGCCGACAGAGGCAATTTTTACAACCAGACCAAGAAAAGATACTTGAAATTCAATACAACTCCACATTTAAATGTCTGGGATCCCCCGTATGGCTAGACTCTGAGCTTAATCAGTTTGAAGTGCAGCACCGAACGCATTACCACGGACTTTTCTCATCTAATTGAGACTGTTGCTCTTAATGCAAAAGTTCTGAGGAAGATGAACAGTCAGAAGGTTAGCCAGAAGCATTCTACTCTATTAGGCTGTGACTTAAGGTGGCCTTAACAAAGTTCAGATGTGTCTGGGTCTGTTTTACGAATTAATAAATTAAAACGCATTGGTTTGTCTAAGGATGAACACATATTTGGGGAAGAATCCATAACCACCAAATTCACAAGGGACTGCGTAGTAATCCTTCAGTGAGAGATATGTGCTCAGCAGGATGGTCCATTCAGGTCATTGTCTGGATTTAATTTTTGGTATGTTCTGCCCCAAAATAAAATTAAATATCTTGGTCAGCAAATACCTTCTCCATTTTTACATATGCACAGGTGCCATGCCAGTTGCTATGGTGAGGATAGCAATGTTATACATGGGTCACGCCCTGGAGAATCTTCCCTGCACTTAAATACAACACAGATGAGAACGTGCTATCGGAAGACACAGATGGCTTGCTAAGGGAGCACCGAAGAGGGAAGGATCCTTCCAGCAGGGAGTGTGGGGAGTGAGGAGAGAATCCGAACCTCCCTTGGTTCTTGGCAGCATTCAAGGTGAGTCTGGAAGGAAGTGTGAAGGTTTGTACGGAAGATGGTACAGGGCGGCCATTCCAAGGAGAACACAGGTGAGCAAAGACATGGAGGATGGAAAATGAGAAGTCACGTGATTTATCAGAGGGCAGAGGTGCTAGAACGATGAGAAAGTACCAGATTTGGTTTCACAGTCACCCAACAAATGGAGCATAGAGGTCTTTTTATTTTTTTTCTTTCTTTTGAGATGAAGTCTCGCTCTGTCACTGAGGCTGGAGCGCAGTGGCGTGATCTCGGCTCACTGCAACCTCCACCTCCCAAGTTCAAGCAATTCTCCTGCCTCAGCCGCCAGAGTAGCTAGGATTACACATAAGCGCCACCACACCTGGCTAATTTTTGTATTTTTAGTAGAGACCAGGTTTCACCATGTTGGCCAGGCTAGTTTCAAATGGCTGACCTCAAGTGATCCTCCCATCTTGGCCTCCCAAAGTGCTGGGATTACAGGTGTGAGACGTCTCACCCAGACAGAGCAGAGAACGTCTTATGGAGGTGTCCATTGAGCAATGAAAGCTTGATGAAGTTGCTTTTTCCAGGGTATGGAGCCTTCTGTCTACATAATCTATTCTAGCCACTTGAAATTGCATCTTCCATGAGTAAACCAGTAAGTATTTGAGACAGGTCTCAATCAATTTACAAGTTTCTTTCGCCAAGGTTGAAGACCAGAACCTGTGACACAGCCTCCGAGGGTCTGAGGTGATTGGGCTGAAGCTTGGTTTTATACATTTCAGGGAGACGTAAGTTACAAGAAAATGTATAAAGTAATACATTTAATGTCTACATTGGTGTGGCCAGGAAAAGTGGGACATCTTGAAGCGGGAGGACTTCTAGGTCACAGGTGGATTCAAAGATTTCCTGACTGACAATTGGCTGAAAGAGTGAAACTCTGCCTGAAAAGTTGAAGTCAGCTTGAGTTAAGGTGAGGCATGTTGTGGAAGCCAAGGTTCTTGTCAGGTAGATGAAGCCACCAGGTGTCAGGCTTCAGAGAGAAGAGATGTGACTGTCTCTTATTGAACCTTAAAAAGGTGTCAGACTCTCCGGAAAGGACCTAGTAAGGGAAGGAGATTCTCTGAAGAATGTAAATTTCCCCCACAAGAGACAGCTTTGCAGGGCCATTCAAACTATGTCAAAGAAATATATTTGGGGGCAAAATACTTTTATTTCCTTCAGGGCCTGCTATCTGTCATGCGATGCTATATCAGAGTCAGGTTAAAATTTGGTATCCTATTGCTACAGAGTCTGTTTCATCAGTCTAAAGGTCTCTGTTATAGCGTTAATGTTGGTCAGTTGTGTCTCAAATCCAAAGGAAGGAGGCTACGGTGAGCATGTCCGACCCCCGCTTCCCATTATGGGCTTAACTACTTTTCAGGTTTTTTTGGGATCCCGTTGGCAAAGGGTGGTGGGTCCATTCAGTCTGTTGGAGGCCTTAGAATTTGATTTTTGGTGTACACATATATTGTGGGGACACCCTGACATGCCTCAGCCTGCTCTGTTTGGGTCCCTTGTTCTTTTTTTTTTTTTTTTTTTTTTTGAGACAGAGTTTCTCATCACCCAGGCGGAAGTGCAAAGGTATGATCTCAGCTCACTGCAAACTCCGCCTCCTGAGTTCAAATGAATTTCCTGCCTCAGCCTCCAGAGTAGCTGGGATTACAGGCACCCAGCACCACACCTGTCTAATTTTCATATTTTTAATAGAGACAGGGTTTTACTAAATTGGCCAGGCTGGTGGCAAACTCTTGATCTCAGGCCATCTGCCCACCTTGGCCTCCCAAAGTGCTGGGAGGGTCCCTTGCTCTTCATTAGTCATTCAAGTCTTCCGCCTTTATGTGACGTGATGATGGCGTCTTACCACCCATTAGATTGTAGCTTATCTCGCATGAATTACTCTGTGCATCAGAGGCCCCTGACAGCCTTCTATAGAGCACCCTCGACTCTGCAGTAAGGTAAGGACCAAAGAAACCTCTGGTCTTCTCAGCAATGCAGAGACAGAATACCCACTCCTTGGAGTGGGTATTCTTCTCAGGTGGCTGGCCTCCTTCGCCTCTGGCAGGATTTAATTTGCTTCCATTGCAGAAGGTGCCGTTTCCTTGCCTCCATCCTCAAGGTGAAGTCCATGTGGGCTTCCATACTCCCCACTGACTGCAGTGGTGCTGGAGCAAAGACAGGCCTTGGGTGAACTGAACGTGACAATCTGGCTTCTGGGGCCAGTCAAGGAAGGTCCAGTGAGTCTGTCCCTCACAGAGCCAGAAATAAGAAATGGCAGAGAATATGTCCACATCACTGAGGTCCAGAGTTCCAGAAAGGGCCTGCGGTCAAACAGAGCCAGCTTCAAATCCCAGTCCTACCACTTACCAGCTGTGTCACTTGGCATGCGACGTATTCCAAGCCTCTGTCTTCTTTTGCTTAAAGCAGGGGAAAAGGCTGTGTTTACCACCCAGGGTTGTTACAGAGACTAGCGGATGAAGTCTGGTTGACAGCTAGTGCAGCATCTGGCCCGTTAACAAAGCTTGACTGATGTTAGCCATCATGATGGTAGACCAGGGAGGCATGCTTGGGCAACATCAGAAACCTTGCAGCTGCTGAGAGGAGCCACAGTCCGTACCCCTAGCAGGGAAGGAGGCCTGGATCAGTTGCCAGCAATCTGAGCCCTTTGTTTCTGAGATGACTGCATTATTTCCTTCCTGTCCCTCCTTCATTCTTGCCCTTGACTGTGCTGGGTCATTAGGCAGTACCCACAGGAATCAGGGACCCCAAAGAAACTCTCCAATGATCCATGAGGCTTTCCAGTTTATAACATTTCCAGTATATAAGCATTATTTCCTTCCTGTCCCTCCTTCATTCTTGCCCTTGACTGTACTGGGTCATTAGGCAGTACCCACAGCAATCAGGGACCCCAAAGAAACTCTCCAATGATCCATGAGGCTTTCCAGTTTACTGATGACCTGCTCTGGGGCTGAGGACCCAGGCTCTTGGTCACCTGAGGCACAGAGAGGCAAGATACTTGGTTCCACTGTGGTTCATGGTAAAATGCATGATGGCAGCTTGGGCTTGTAAACTTCCAGAGACGGTGGAACCAGGGATGTGCTAATGAGAGCACCAACCAGCTCGTGTGAGTCTGTTTTGGAATCACGCCAGCCACTTGACATCCTGTTTGTAGCTTGAAATTGGCCAGGGGGCGAGTGTTGACACCACAGAAATCAGCAAACTTTACAAATCAAAGTCCTCTGCATCCACTCCTGTTACACATTTATCAGCACACCCCTGGGCAGGCCCTTTCTCACGTGTCTCCCCTGCTTCACTTGCTCTTCACTATCGCCCTCACGTCACATACCCCACCCCCAGACAGCCCAGCAAAATCTTAAGCAGTTCAGAAACAAACTGCCAGAGATGGGCCGATGATAAACAGCTGGAGCTGCAGCGAGAGTGCCCTTGAGAGCGGATGCTGAGACTCTAGAGCCTGGTCTGTTTCCTTCACTCTGCTCCTCAGGAGGGAGTTAGTCGGCAGATACTCAGGTACAAGAAATCTTTGCTGCCTGTTAGAGGTGAAAGATCTCCATGCCAGTTCTCTGAGGGGCAGGTGGATGAAAGAGGAAAACCCCATAGGGTTACAGGGACTTCTCGATGTCACTCCAAAGCAGAGAACAGAAGTGACCACAGAGGGGGCTCATGAGGACAAGTTGTGAGGCACACGGAAAAGAAAAATGAGTCAATGTCAGCGAGGAGGACCAGTGAGTTCAGCAGAGGCCAAGTCTTCATTTCCCTTGCAGGAGGGGAAGCCAGAGAAGAGGCCTCAAGGCTAAGAGGGGGTGCACTCCCCGCCCCCACCTCGTGAACAGCTTCAACCTGCGACCTCAGGGCTTCCTGGAGCAGCAGCAACCCCGAGAGGAGCCCCACCCTCCACCCTGGACAAGCACCTCCACCTCCTTCCCCTGTCCCCAGAAAGGAGCTCTTCCCACTGCAACCGAAGGGGAAGCTGCTCCCTGAACACAATCCTTATGTGTATCTGGTGCATTCGCTCCTACAATATTTATGATCTGCATCAATTTTTCATCCATCTCATCCCTCACTTCTCAGGCAAGTTTGGAGACCTTGCCCTCTGCGTCCTCGTTCTCCTTTGGGCAGCTGGAGACCACGGTAAAGCATCGAGTACCTCCTGTACCTAACCTAATGGGTTTTGCTGTTCCCTGCTCAAAAGCCAGGGTCTGCTACATTGCCTGCCAGCTCCTCTGTCACACTCTCTAAGCCGTTCGGAGTCTAATCGCACCTTGAATATCCAGCCTTACCTCCAGCAGCTTCTCCTTCACCTGAGCTTTCTTCTCGCTGTGTTCTGCAGACACAAGGCTTCTCCCTTCCACCCTGTTGGGCTACTGCTGTTTCTGCCACCTGGTGCTTCAAGAAATGCCTCTTCGACCAAACCCAGTCCAGATTCCCCATCTTCCAGGCAGCCATGTGTCCCCTAATCTGACCCCCACATCTTCTTTCTTTGTCTCTATTCTACTTGACCAGTAACTCATAACTTAGGTCTTAGCTCTTCTTTCATGGTTCCCTCCAGCTGGACGGCAAGCTTCTTAAAGACGGACTCTGCATCTGAACACTGTTCTCTGTGCTCCCCACGGTGCTTAGCATAACACTGGTATGCACTAGGTGCTTAATAAATACCTTGCTTGGTTGGAATTATTAGGGACATCTGTCTATAATATTGAGTCTTTTTCCAACTGGGTCCTATCTCAGCTATAATAATATTTGCAGAGACATTCTTCTCTCTGAGTAACATATGAATACATTAATTGTATTCATAATGATAATTGCTCCAATGTATTGAATACTTATTCTGTGCTCAAAACAGCAAAGCATTTTACAAGCATTATCTAATTTACCTCTAAGGTCAGAACTATCATCATCCCCATGTCACACGAGGAAACTGAGAAACAAAAAGAATGTGACTTCTCCAAGCAAACATTCAAACGTGCTCAGCTAGACCAGAGCGCAAGGTCTTCAACGCTGCTTTATTCCTGCTGTCGCCAGGAGCTCTGCACACATTCTGTGGAAGAACAGTCTGAAGTGCCATGAATAGCATTAGCCACCAACTGTCCATGCAAATCAGCCTGACAAAAATAGGCGAATTTCCAGCAAAATAGGTAAAAGGGGCATAAGCATTTATACCTACTCTCTGGAAACAGCAGTAATATCATAAGAAAGTAATAAAAGAGGAGTAAATCTACAAAGACAATGAGAAGAGAAGAATTTCTAGCAGCAGAGAGACAACAGCAAGATTCCAGAGGTCAGATGGTGGGTGAAAGAGTAGGGCATCCCCACACAGGCTGGGGGTGCTGGGCCGCTCTCCACTCCCTGCAGGACCCTCAGTGGCCCGGAATGAAAGCAATGAGTTTCGAGGTAAAGTGAGTGAAGAGAAGAAATTAAAAAGAGACCTGTCTGAAAGCTTTCATACAGAACAGTCAGGCTCCCACATCCCCTCCCAACACCCTGCACAGCCAAGGAATGGCCCTTCCTTGGCCCCGCAGGATGGACTTCAGAAAAGGGCTCCTGAGGCCCACAGACAGGCATGGGCCAGCTGCCAGGCCAAAGGGAGGGACTGAATGATCTCTGTCTACAGAACAAAGACACCTTCATCCTCCCTCACTCCTCACCATCCTCTTCCAGTCCCAATCCCCAAATGCCAGTGGCCAGACAGGAGATGGGAAAATATTCCCCCGAGAAACAGAATTCTCTGTTAACAAACAGATAGTCCTGAGTGTATGTACAGGTACAGCTGAGTGTCTCTCAGGGGAAAAGCCAGCTTCCAGCCCCACCACCCTACTGTGAAGTCCCGAATCAGTACCTGTTGCAATCAGAGAGCCTCACATCAACCCTCGGGTCCTTTATTTCAAAATGCAAAGAGACAGCAAAGTAGCAATAGATTTTTTTAAGGAAAGAATGTAACATGAAGATCAAAGCAAATTATTTTTAAAATCGGGAACCAAAGACGATATGAAGAACAGAAAAGAAGCTGCCAAGACTGTCAGTATCTTTAGAGAGACACAAAAAAGAAATGACACCCATGAAACAAGAACAGAGTGCCCCGATAGCAAAATGGGAGCAATTGCAGAATAAGAAAACTCTACTAAAAATGAAATAATAAAATTATGAACATGAAAAATTGTTTAATAAATAGAAGAGTCAATAAAGTCAAGGAACTATTCCAGGAAATACTTCAAAAATGGAAGAAGAGGAGGGGGAGGAGGAAGAGGAGGAACAAACAAATGAGCTATGGAGAGGGCAGAGAGGAAAATTCAATGAGCAATTCAAGGAGATCAAGAGTTAACTAACAGAAGTCCCATAAACAGAGAAGAGAAAAAATGAATAGGATGATATTAACAAAGAAATAATATGGGAAAATTCCGATCTGGGCAGATTTAAAGGGCCCATTTAAGAACCAACACACTGAATTTTTAAAGGTCCACAGCAAAGAATCTTAATCATTAAACTTTACAACATGTGGATAAAAATAATATTCAAAATAAAGACACAAAGAAGGAAGGAAAGAAGGTTAGTTACATGCAATGAACTAGGGATATGAATGACACTGGATTTCTCCAGAATCTCATTGGATGTTAGAAGCCTGTGAGACAATTTATTTAAAGTCCTGAGGAGAAAAATAACTTTTAGTTCAGAATTAAATACTTAACCTGTCAACCAAATTTGAAAGTAGATTTGTTTCTATCTCTCATGCACTGTTTCCTAGAAACTACCAGAAGGTGAGTTTCAGCAATAAACGCGTGCATACGTGCCAATAAACAGATAGATGGGGAGAGTGAGCCAAGAAACAGGAAGGCTAGTTGCAGGGAATCAGTGATACATCAGAGAGACAGGGGAGAGAAGTCCCCAGAGGGCAGCCATGTCCCCTGTGCCATAACTAGAGAAGGGACAGAAAAGCAGAAAGCTTCAGGGGGAAGATATCCAGGAAAAAAAGGAGAACTCATAATAATGATTTTTAAAAACTCGAGTGGTTCTGCTTCTCTGATAAAATCCTTACCTATACTAAACTAAGCAAGTGAAAAGCATTTCTAAGTCCAGAAAAAACAAAAGTTTATAAAGGAGCAAAAATTGCATACTGGATGGCTTAGCAGTCAACAATATTTGCATAAGCCTAATAGCGTAACAATCAACTATTAACTTACCCAAAGCATGTGCTGTAACTGTACTGAGAAGATTGAAGGAGAAGTATATGCCTGCAGGTGGGAAGAAAAAGAACCCTGAATCCTCATCCAAGTTTCTTCCCACCTCTGGGCCCTTGCACTAGCAGGTGCCTCTGCCTAGAACTTCCTTCCCCAGACAGGATGCGGCCCACTCACTCGTCTCATTCAAGTCCCTGTTTAAATGTCTTTTCTTCTGTCCAATGTATCAGCAATAATGCTGCCCCCAACTGTAGCGCTCTTATCATCCTACTCTGCTTTATTTTTCTTTATAATACTTTCTAACAGATACAATGTAACTTACAGACTATTGCTTGCCATCTAGGAGATTTTTAATAAATACTAGTTGAATGAAGTCAAGAATGAATTACCATGACAGAAAATCAATAATTAATGTCTGTCTTAGCTTGAGTTTCTCCCGAAGCAGACCCAGAGACAAGAATTAATGCAAAAGCTTATTTGAAGGGATTGCCGGGGCCTGGGGGAGAGAGGGAATGGGGAGTTATTGTTTAATGGATACTGAGTTCAGCTGGAGATGATGAAAAGTCCTGGAGATGGATGGTGGTGATGCTTGCACAACAATGCGAAGATACTTAATGCCACTGAACGATGCACTTAAAGTGATTAAGATGATAAATGCTACGTTCTGTGCATTTTACTACAATCAAAAAGTATTTAAGAAAAGGTATTTAAAAAAAAAAAAAGCTTACTTGGGAGATACAGAAAACACCAGAGAGGAGTGGAGAGAGTAACAGGAAGGGAAGCCACCAATAAGGGTGCATGATCAACCAGAAACCCCTTGAGGAGACGATGTCTCAAGCCCTCAGAGAAACTCTGGAGAATGGGGCAGCACCCGCCTGAGTTAGCCCACCACAGGGGCGAGGGAGTGGGGGGATTTATACACCAAGTCCTGCCAGGTTGGATCTGCTTTTGGGGAAATGGCCCAGCATTTTCTGCCTGCTCCTGTGCACAGGTGAGCAGTCTTTGAAAAAAAATCCTCAGGCAAAGAGATGCAGGTATTGCCAACTAGAAGTAGGCAAGCTGTGCTAAGGGGTGAGGCCCAAGGGACCAGGAGGGACCCTGACAGGTCAGCTGCAGTGCCTAAAACTGATGACCTGAAGGATTGTGGTGTGCACATGTTACTTAGAAACGTGGAGTTCAATACCTGGAGACCCAGCTGGAAGAGTTTACAGGAGTTGCATCTGGGGAGCAGGACTGAGGAATGGGAAAGGAATGACTATATTTTGTTATAATTTTGTCCTAATGTTTCAAAGTATTATTTCACTTTATCAGGATAAAGTGGTATATGATTTGGATAAATTACCAGGAAATCATCCCGTGCTGACTTGATTCTAATTTTTCGTGGGGAATTATTACAAAATGATTAACCAGCCTTGTGGAAAAGGAACTCAGTGAATGTTAATTGAAGAGAACTTTGAAACCAAACACCTCGGAAGCCAGTAATCAGTTGTATTCAATTCTGAAAGCTTTTTCTTAAGCTCCTACTGTATCCTAGACACAGTGCCTCATGTTGCAAGATGAAGAGATAAGATTCTTGTAATGAGTTGAATAGTGTCCTCCCAAAATTCATGTGTACCCAAAACCTCAGAAGGTGACATTATTTGAAAATGGGGTCTTTGCATTTGTAACTAGTTGAGGTTGCAATGGATTAAGGTGGCCCCTAAATCCAGTGACTGGTATCCTTATGAGAAGGCCATGTGAAGGCACAGAAAGAAGACAGAGGCAGAGATGGAAGTGATGCATTACAAGTCAAAGAACACCAAGGATTGTCAGCAACCATGAAAGCATGGGAGAAAGGCATGGAACCAGTCCTTCCCCAGAGCCTTCAAAGGGAGCATGGCCCTGCAGACGCCTTGATTTTAGATTTCTGGCCACTGAAACGGTGAGGGAGTAAGTTTCTATTGTGTGAAAGCGACAGGTTTGTGGTAATTTGTTATGGCAGTCCTGACAAACTAACACAACCCTGTTCTTACAAGTTTGAGTCTGGGGAGGAAGTGGCCTTGGACCAAGGAGATGTGTTCTTCACCCTCTGTTTCTCCTCTCTGCTGGTCAGAATGCAAACCCAACAGGCTGAGCTAGAGTAGCCATTGTGGACCAGGAAGTGGAGGTTGTGCATTAAGGGAAGAGGACCAACAAGGTAAGCCCCCCATCTCCCTGGCCCAGGGAAGCCATGTCGACCAGGAACTGCCGACTTTTACATGACTTCTATGTGGAAATAAGCACTGACACTGTGTAAGCTACGATCTTTTTTGATTTGCTGTCACTTACTGCTGAATCTAACCCTAATTCAGATCTGGAGTCAGACTCATACAGGAAAACGCAAAACTCAGTGTGGTCTGTAACATGAGAAAAACAAGCCATGGTCACAAAGAAATCAATGATCAGCTTAACCGGGGAGATGAGGGAAGGCTTCTCAGGAAATGCAACAGCAGCCAGATTTAAGAGCATGAGAAAGAGGTTGCCAGGCAGCCTGGATATGGGGCGGCAGGCATTTCAAAGAGGGACTCCACTTACAGTCATGGATGGGAGAGTGAGAGTGCAGTGCTTGGGAACACACGCATGGTGGAAGTATAAGGTGAGAGGCAGTTGGTGATGAAGAAGGAGGCAAAGGCAAGGTCATAAAGTCTTAGAATGCTTCTTATGTCAGGAATAAGAGCCATGAACAGGTGTGCAACATTGACATTGATACAATGTTATCAATTGGCATTTTAGAAAGGAACAACGGAAGAGTCAAAAAGATCGGGTAAGAGGCATTGCAGCAGTTGCTCAGCTTGGTGATGACAAGGGTCAACATGAGTGCAAAGCCGTCTATCTTTTGATATATTTTACAAAACTAAAAGAAAAATGCATGGCAAACCAGTTGGTCAATTGTCCTTTGGGTCATTTCCAAAATGACACTCATGTCTATGCGCCATTTCCAAAGTATTCTTTGAATAATAAAACTAACACTTTCTCTAGCAAAACCAGCAACCGCACAACAAAAAGAGGCTGGGTGTGGTGGCTCACGCCTGTAATCCTAGCACTGCAGGAGGCCGAGGTGAGTGGATCGCTTGAGCCCGGAAGTTTGAGACCAACCTGGGCAGCATGATGAGACCCGATCTCTACGGAAAATACTAAAACTGAGGCGGGTGGATCACCTGATCCTGGGGAAATCAAGACTGCAGTGAGCCATGATCGCGTCACTGCACTCCAGTCTGGACGACAGAGTGACATCCCATTTCAAAAAAAAAAAAGAGAGCAGAGGCACTGGAGGCAAACAGGAAAAAACAAATTTATTTATTTATTTATTTAGAGATGGGGTCTCATTCTGTCTCCTGGTTGGAGTGCAGTGGTCCGACAGCTCATTACAGCTGGGCTCAAGTGATTCTTCCACCTCAGCCTTCTGAGTAGCTGGGACTACAGATGTGCAATACCATGCCTGACTAAGTTTTTTTTTTTTTTTTTTTTTTTTTTTAGTTTTTGTAGAAATGGGGTCTTGCTATATTGCCCAGGCTGCCCTCCAACTCCTAGCTTCATGCTATCCTCCCATCTGGGCCTCCCAAAGTGCTGAAATTATAGGAATGAGCCACCACACTGGGTCAGAACAACTTTAAAATACAATTCAGGGCTGGACGAGATGGCTTTTATCTGTAGTGCCAGCACTTCAGGAATTGCGCGTGGGAGAATCACTTGAAGCCAGGCATTGGAGACTGCAGTGCAGTGAGCTATGATGACCGTACCACTGCAGGCCGGCCCTGAAGACAGAGCAAGACCCTGTTTCTAATAAATAAAAAGGAAGTCACATTTATTGGCTGTGGGATATGAGAGAGTGGAGTCCAGGATGACTTCACTTTTCTGGCATGGTGCATGAGCAGGTAAATCATTACCTAGGATGTTGGGATACACTGCGGAAGGAGCAGATTCAGAGGTGAATGACAGACCGCTAATCATCAGTTCACCTTCAAATTCATCCTGGTGAATTCTGAAAACCACTGCTCCTTTTTGGGAGGTGTCCCCATCAGGCTCTACCAACAGGGGCCGCTAGAGGGTAATGGAAAGCTGGAGGAGAGAGAGGACATGCTTTTCCCCGCAGGGTGCCAGCAATGGTTCATTGTCCTGCCAGCAGCCAAAGATGGTGATGTTCCAGCTCTAAGAATCAGCTCCGTGTATCCCTTCAGAAACAGCAGCACCAGCCAGTCAGGGCCCCTCCTCAGAGCCTGAGTCCCAGTTCTGTGACTTCTGCTGAGTTTTCACCCCAAGACGGCTGTGTCCTTTGCAGGGTCTGAGTCTCAACTCTCCCCAGTTCTGCTCAAAGTTTCTGGGTTCCATTAGTAGCAACCTCTTCCTTCATTCCCCCTTTTCTGCTGGGGTAGCTGCCTCCTCTGGTTATCTGAGTGCTTCTTCTCTGCTTTTTTATTCATTCTAATAGATACCAGATCCTGACTGGTACAGTTGCTAGTATGCAGGTGGTCTCAGGAAATAGACTTCCCTGCAAAGATGGGATTCTGTGATTGGTTTGCTCGCGTCTCTGGGTCTCCTGGGAAGCATCCATGTGGAGCCACCCAGGAAGAGTGGAGTTGGGAAGGGAAGCGCAGCTGGAGATGAATATCTGTGCACCCTCGGCATGTGGGTTGTATGAATCCCTCGGGAAGCCTAGGAAGTGAAAAGAGAAAGGGCTGAGGGTGGAGCCCTCAGGAACCCCAAGTTTAGAGGGCAGACAGAAGAACCTAGGGTTGGGCACAAAATACGGCACAGTGATCTGAAAATTAGGAGAAAAATCAGTAAAGCACAATGCTTCCTCCCCCAACAGAGGAAAGTTTTGGGAACGAAGCAACTTATACAAAAGCTAAGATAATGACTAAAAAGCTAACCTTGCACTCAGCGGTACAGCCACTCATAACCTTGATGAGGGTCCTTCCAGAGGAGGCGGGAGAAGAGTGATGGGAGAAGCATGAGGAATACATGGAAATAAGACAAGGTAATCAGACTATCAGCTAGAGGGCCAGAGAGTGTTTCTATTTTTGCACAAGGGAGACTTGAGCCCTTTTATCATCTGTGAGAAGTATCCAATAGAAAGTGAGGTTGAGATGCAGAGACGGGAGGTAGAAAAATGACGTGAGCTGAGAGTACACAGAGGATGAGCCTGCAGAAGACACTGTTGAACTTTCTGAGGCTACTCGTTCAGACAACAAGTATTTCAGCTTCCAAGATGTAATGGACACTGTTCTAGATCCTGGGGATAGCAGTAAATAAAAAGAGATAAAAATCAGAAGCTGGAAGTGCAGTATCAAAGAAGGGCTTAGGGTGTGAAATTTACAGCAAAATTCCATCTGATTTCCGGGGGAGGGAGGCAGTAGATTTAGGCAGCTGGCTCTGGCTTTATCTACTTTTTCGCTGAAGTGGTTGACAGGTTGTATTCTGAACAGGGTAGGGATATTACCCAACTATGACTGGATGGGTGCTCCCCAAGTCAAGGATATTTCACTTACCCTGGGGTCACCTACCTTAGAAAGAGAAGCAGAGAGAGTAACTTGCTTGCTCTAAATCCCTTTATGGCCTGGGGTTCCACAGCCCATGGAGACAGTGCTGGCCATTCTTGTGATTTTATAATGCATGCCAGCTTTCTTTATTCGGATTTCCAGCCATGGGGTCTAGTGGACTCTCCCTCCTACTAGATACTGTCAGTGTAATCATCACTGATGGTTATAATTACTAAGATGACACCCCCAGTCATGTCTTCAAGGAAGATAAGAAGTAAACCATGGATTTAAAAGCCACACAGAGCATTAGAAGACCCACACAGAGCATTAGAAGACTTACACAGCACCGGCTGTCAGGAATTTGAGGCTGTATTATTAGAACAATGCTTCGCACCTTCTGTGGCTCCAACTGCCCCCTTACAATCCATTTGCCACATGTGCCTTGTGCCATTTACAACCCTGACATGTGAGACTTGGTCCCTGCCCGCCTCTCCAGCAGGCTCCCTCAGGAACACCTGCTACATGGGTATGCTGATCTTTCTCTGGCCGAAATATTCATTTTCATCGTTCTTCGGTCAATTTTTGCTCAACCTTTAAAAGTTAACCCAAGTGTCACCCTCTCTGGTGAACATAGTAACACAACCTATCTCTAATTGATCCTCTCTACTTTATGCCGGGCACATTGCGAACACAGTCTTCAATCCTGGCAACACTTTTGCATGACAAATATTGAAACGGGACTAAATGAAACTTTATCTCTCACCAACCATTCAGTGCTAGAGAAATTAGCACTAAATAAAACATGGGTCCTAGCATGAGAATCACGTTGGGACTTGTTAAACTGCAGATTCCTGGATCCCAAATGCATCCACAGATCACAGATTTATTAATTGATTTGGCCATGGACCTGTTATATTTGTCAAAGTAGGAAGTTCGGAAATTTTAACCGAGACCAGAAAAGAAGGGAGTGTTCTCGGCATTCTAAAGCCAGCATTATTTGTTCCTAAGAAATAAAATCAAAGCTACAATTTTAACAGGCATAAACATGAGTCCTTCAAGTTGTGTGTAAGAAATACCAATTTCTTTATTCTCTTTAAAATCTAAGTTTAAGGCTCATCTTTATGAGATGACAACAAAGTCACTCTCTGTTTTATCTCCCACCCCATCCCTCAGCCAGCTGAGGTCCACGCGGTACCCAGGAAACAGTGCAACAGCCACCCGTTCCCACGCAGTCACAGTCGGCGCTGGCATCCGCAATGTCCACAGTCGCAGGAGCCCCTTGAAGATTGGCGTCTTCCTCTTCCTCAGGTTCTTGGGGCATGGGATCTTTGCTGAGGCTGAAAATGCACCTGCCTTCTGAGATGCTGCCCACCACAGGGAGTTGCCAGATCTGGAGGCGCAGGTTTCTGCTGCTTGCATTTCCTCCAATCATCTCCCCTTCTCCAGTTGCAGAGAAGGCTGTATCTTCCTTCCTCTCCTCCATCAAAAGCTCTCCTTTCTCTCCTTTACCTATCCACATATAATCTACATAATGAGCTTAGGCTTCAGAGAAAACAAAAGCCTGGCACAAAATCCTAGTGGGAGATGTCCCGAGTCCAGAGTTCATCCTTCCCTCCCTCTTCTGGAGATCTGCCAGACACCGAGACCAGAGTGCACTGTCGTTCATCAGTAGATGGGTAGAGGGGAAGAGATGTGCACTGCCTTGCCATGCCAGCGACCACAGGCCTTGCAAGACATGAGAAGAAAGTGAAAAAAAAATTCTTGAAAATGTGTGATTTCTGTAGAGAAGGGTGACAGATCCCAGGATAAAAGAAGAGAAGAAAGAAAGAAAGGGTAAGGATTCCCGAATGAAAAAAGGATGGAAGAATCCATATCATGTGAATGCCTATAAATAACATCAGAAAGCAAACAATCAAGAGAAAATTAAGCAAACACTTAACTACTTGATGGAAGAAGAAACACAAATAGCCCATTAAGATATAAAAAATGCTCAACAGGACAATGCAAATTAACACCATAGCGTGGTGCTCCTGCACGTGCACAATATTGGCCAAAATGTAAAACTCTGGACACATCAAATGTTGACAAGAATGCAGAGAAAAGAGAATGATTTTACATTCCTTATAGAAGTAGAAATTGTTACAACTACTTGGAAAACAATTTGACATTCTCTAGGAAATCTGAAGATGTGAATACCTATAATCCAGCAATTTCATTTCCAGTCATTCAAGCAGGCACTCAACATGTGGTCCACGAACTCCTCAGGGTCCCTGACACCCTCCAGGAGGTTTCACAAGTCAAACTGTCTTCATAATCACACTTAGATGTAATTTGCTTTTTTCATTTGTTTGCATTACACTATCATGTACACATAGCAAAAACAAAAAAGAAAAATTGCCAGTGTGACTTAAGAATGTCTTGAGGCATAAAAAGGCACTAACTTTATTCAGTCTCAAGTCTTTTTGTGTTTGTTTGTTTGAGCCAGAGTCTCATGAGTCTCACTCTGTTGCCAGGCTGGAGTACAGTGGCGTGATCTCAGCTCACTGCAACCTCTGCCTCCTGAGTTCAAGCGATTCTTCTGCCTCGGCCTCCTGTGTAGCTGGGATTACAGGCACATACCACCATGCCTGGCTAATTTTTGTATTTTTTAGTAGAGACCAGGTTTCACCGTGTTGGCCAGGATGGTCTTGAACTTCTGACCTCAGGTGATCTGTCTGCCTCGGCCTCCCAAAGTGCTGGGATTACAGACATAAGCCCCCCACACCCAGCCTAAATCTCAACTCTTGATAAACATCTTTTTATATTCTATGTGATGAAATGGGAAATATACCTGAAACACATCAGCTGCATATTGAACTATGAAGTGTGTCCTCAAAAGCCCTTGTGCCATCATTTGAGTTCTGAGCTCAACCAACCATTCTTTCCAAAGAACACCATTTTTATTTAAAACAAATACTAACAGAAAAACCATACCTATTCAGACTTGAATATCTGACCAACATTTCAGCAAAATGAATGAAGTGAGTATATCACTTAAGGGGAAACTGACGTTATTTGTTATTTTTCATTGTCAATGATGAAATTCAGTCTTTCAAGCAAACCTTGGAATCTTGAAAAACTTCCTAAAATGTAAAGGCTCTTCTGATGAGATCAGTGGTAATATTAATGAATGTGATCTTTGGGTGTCTTATAATAAAATGTATGAATATTTGTGATATCTGCATAAGTCATCGACCTAATATCCAAATGTTATATTAAATTACGTAATTTCCACACAGAGGGCAATTAAATTAAATTAAAATTTCCACACAAAGGGCAAGATAGAGCAATAATTTTAATGTAACAGAGAACTGAAAGGTCATTGATATGGTTGCAGATTCCATACTGAAACCAATCATTAAGAAATTACCATTGGCCAAATTTGGGGATAGTGTCAAAGAAGAAGATTCACAATTATCTGAAAAGGCTCATAAAAGACCATTACCTTTTCCAACTACATGTTTGAGCCAAATTTTCTTCACATATTTCAACCAAAATAATAAGTAATAGTTTGAACATAGAGGCACATATGAAGATCTAGCTGCCTTGTGTTAAAGGGATTTTCAAAAATGTAAAACAATACGACTCTTTATTAATTTTTCCTTATTTTGAAAAATAGAATTCTTTTTTATGAAAATACATTATTTATATCAACAAGCTTATTGCTGTAATTTTACTTGTTTAATTTTTGAATTACAAATAAAAAATCTATATATTTATTGTAGAAGACATGATATGTTGAAATAAGTGTACATTCTAGAATGGCTATAGTTAATTAACATATGCAGTACCTCACACACTTATCATTTCCTGTGGTGAGAACACTTAAAATCTACTCTCAGCAATTTTTTTTTTGAGATGGAGTCTCACTCTGCTGCCCAGGCTGGAGTGCAATGGCGTGATCTTGGTGGTTTACTGCAACTTCCACCTCCCAGGTTCAAGCGATTCTCCTCCCTCAGCCTCCAGGGTAGCTGGGATTACATGTACCCGCCACCATACCCGGCTAATTTTTGTACTTTTGTAGAGATGGAGTTTCACCACATTGGCCAGGCAGGTCTTGAACTCCTGACCTCAGGTGATCCACCTGCCTCAGCCTCCCAAAGTGCCGAGATTACAGGCGTGAGCTCCCACATCTGGCCTACTCTGAGCAATTTTAAAGAACATATTTTTATTAACTATAGTTACCACATTGTACAACAAAACTTTTAAACTTCTTGCTTCTGTCTACATGAAATGTTGTATCCTTTTATTAAATAAATAAATAAATAAAACAATTGAACTCATGGAGCTAGAGAGTAAAATGAAAGATCTACTCTCTACAGAGGCTAGGAAGGATAGTGAGGTTGGTGAATGGGCATGGTTAATGGGTACAAAACTATAGTCAAATGAATAAGATCTAGTATTTGATAGCACAACAGGGTGACTGCAGTCAATAATAATGTATTGTACATTTTAAAATAACTAAAAGTAAAATTGGATTGTTTGTAACACCAAGAAAAGATAAATGCTTGAGGATATGGATACCCCATTTACCCTGATGTGATTATTACACATTATATGCCTGTATCAAAATGTCTCAAGTATCCCTTAAATATATACACTTGCTATGTACCCACAAAAATTAAAAATTAAGAAAAAAACGGTCCAAAGCCAGGCACTGTGGCTCACACCTGTAATCCCAGCACTTTGAGAGGCCAAGGCATGAGGACCACTTGAGGTCAGGATTTCAGGACCAACCCAGACAACATAGGGAGGCCCCATCTCTACAAAAAAACAAAAAAAAAATTTAAAAACTAGCCAGGCATGATGGCATACACCTATAGTTTCAGCTACTCTGGAGGCTGAGGTGAGAGGATCGTTTAGTCCGGAAGGTTGAGGCTGCAGTGAGCCATAATCATGCTGCTGCATTCCAGCCTGGGTGGCAGAGCAAGACTCCTCTGCAAAAAAAGGTAAAATTGAAAAAATAACAGTCCAAAGGAAGAAAAGAAAGCTATGATAGAGCCCATGTATGTGTGGGAATAATAAATCCCCACAATTTAAACCGAAAATGATTATTAATATATGGTGTTGGGAAAATTGGCTTATTAGATTAATAAAAATAGAAGATGGCTTCATAGCTGAATTCTGCAAACATTTAAAGAACTAATACCAATCCTTCCAAATTCTTCCAAGAAATGTAAAAGATGAACCCTTCCTCAAAACTAATTTTTTTTTTTGAGACAGAGTCTAGCTGTGTCAACAGGATGGAGTGCAGTGGTGTGATCTCAGCTCACTGCAACCTCCGCCTCTCAAGTTCAAGCAATTCTTCTGCCTCAGCCTCCTGAGTAGCTGAGACTACAGGCACCTACCACTGCATCCAGCTAATTTTTGTATTTTTAGTAGAGATGGGGTTTCACCACATTGGTCAGGCTGGTCTCGAACTCACGACCTTGTGATATGCTCTCCTCAACTTCCCAAAGTGTCGGGATTACAGGTGTGATTTACCATGCCCAGCCCTTGAAACTCATTTAATGAGGCCAATATTACTCTAATATGAAACTTAGAGAAAGACACTACAAGGAAAGGAAACTACAGGCCAATATTACTGATGCATATAGATACAAAAATCCTAAAAAAATAAACTAGCAAACTTTGTTTACCAGTACATTAAAAGGATCATTCACCGTGATCAAGTGCAATTTATTCTTGGGAGGCAAGGTTAGGATGTGCAAATTAATAAATGTGGTTCACCATATTAACAGAATGAAGGATCTGTCAAAATTCAATATTCTTTCATGACCAAAAAAAAAAACTCAATAAGTATAACAAGAATGTTTCTCAACACCATGCAGGCCATATATGACAATCCCCCAGCTAATATTGTACTCAGTGGTGAAAAGGATCATCAAAACAAGAACGCCCACAAGACAGTCTCACCACTGCTGCTCAACATAGTACTGGAAGCCCTAGCAAGAGCAATTGGGCAAAAGAAAGAAATAAAAGGAATACACATGAAGAAGAATGAAGTGAAATCATCTCTGTTTTCTTAAGACATAGTTTTATATATAGAAAATCCTAAAGAGTCCACCAAAAACTACTAGAACTTATAAACAAATTCAGTAAAGTTGCAGGACATGAAAATAGCTAACAAAAATCAGTGGCAATTCTACACACTAACAACAAACTGTCTGAAAAAGAAATTAAGAAAATAATTCCATTTACAATAGCATCCAAAAAATGAAATATTTTAGCCAAAGAAGTCAACGACCTGTATATGGAAAACTATAAACATTAATAAAAAGTGATAGGGGATGACACTAATAAATGGAAAGATATCTCATGTTCATGGATTGGAAGAGTTTGTATTATTAAATATTCATACTCCCCCAAACAATGTGCAGATTTAATCTAATTTCAATTAAAATTCCAATGTCATTCTTCACAGAAATTGAAAAAATATCCTAAAATTTGTATTGGAACTACCAAAGATTCCAAATAACCAAATCAAGCTTGAGCAAACAAACAAAACAGAGCTGGAGGCATCACACCACAGGATTTCAAAATCTATTACAAAGCTATAGTAATCAAATAGCATGAAACTGGCATAAAAACAGATATACCAGCCAACAGAATAGAATAGGAAGTACAGAAATAAACCCACAGAGTCAACTGATTTTTGACAAAGGTGCCAAGAACACACAGTGAGGGAAGAAAAATCTCTTCAATAAATGGGCAAACTGAATATCAACAGATGGAAGAATAAAAATGGACCCTATCTAACCTGTTACAAGAATCAACCTAAAACGGTTTAAAGTCTTTAACATAACACCTGAAACTGTGAAACTACTAGAAGAACACACGGGGGAAAGCTCTGTGACATTGGGCTAGGCAAGGATTTCTTGAATATGACCCCGAAAACACAGTCAATGAAAGCAAAAGTAGACAAATGGGATTGTTTCAAATGAAAAAGCTTCTGCACAGTAAAGGAAACAAGTAATAGAGTGAAGAGACAACCCACAGATCGGGAAAAAATTGCAAATTACACATCAGATGAGGGGCTAAAATGCAAAAAACACAAGAAACTCAAATTTCTCAATAATAAGAAAACAAATAACCCTATTTTAAAAATGGACAAACAGCTTGTATACACATTTCTCAAAAGAAGACATACAAATGGCCAACCATTATATAAAAACGTGATTAACATCTCTAATCATCAGAGAAATGCAAATCACAATCACAGTGAGTACCATCTTACACCTGTTAAACTGGCTATTATCAAAAAGATGAAAAAGAACAAGTGTTAGTGAGAATATGAAAAGAAAGGAACACTTATATGCTGTTGGTGGTATTGTAAATTAATTACCATATGATCCAGCAATCCTACTATTGGATATATACCCAAAGGAACTGTAACTAGTATATCAAGAGATGTCTGCATCCCCATGTTCATTGCAGCATTATTCACAGTAGCCAAGCTACGAAAACCTAATTGTCCATCAATGGATTAATGAATTTTTAAAATGTGCTATAGATACATACAATGTAATTCTACTCAGCCTTAGAACGACAGGAAATTCTGTTATTGGCAACAACATGAATGAACTTAGAAGACATTATGTTGAGTGAAATAGACCAGGCACAGAAAGACAAATACTATATAGATCTCACTTACGTGTACAATCTAAAACAGTTGAACTCATAGAAGTAGAAAGTAGAATGGTGGTTTCAAGGGCTGGCAGGGTGAGGGGTGGATGGGGAAGGGCAGACGTGGGTCAACAGGCACAGCGTTTCAGTTAGATATGTATAAAAAGTTCTGGCCGGGATCAGTGGCTCACGTCTGTAATCCCAGCACTTTGGGAGGCTGAAGCTGATGGATCACGAGGTCGAGAGATCGAGACCATCCTGGTCAACATGGTGAAACCCCGTCTCTACTAAAACTAAAAAATTTGCTGGGCATGGTGGCACATGCCTGTAGTCCCAACTACTCGGGAGAATTGCTTGAACTCCAGAGGCAGAGGTTGCGGTGAGCCGAGATCACACCATTGCACTCCAGCCTAGGTAACAAGAGCAAAATTCCATCTCAAAAAAAAAAAAAAAAAAAGTTCTAGTGATCCATTATTGCACAACACTGTGACTACAGATAATAATAGTGTCTTGATTTCAAAATAGCTAAAAAAAACACCAATTTTATATGTTTTTACCACAAACAAATAATGAATCTTTGAGGTGAAGGATATGCTAATTGGCTTGATTTGATTATTCCACAATTTATACATGTGTCAAAACACAATGTCGTACCTCATAAGTATATGCAAATATTATGTGTCAATGAAAATAAAATAAAACTTTAAAAAAAGAAAGAAACATAAAAACGAATCCTTACCTACCTCAACATCTCACAATGGACTCCAGATGAATTAAATAACTAAATATGAAAGACAAATATTTATATTCTATTTATAACCTAAGGCTAGAAAAGAATTGCATATATGAAACCCAGAAAACACAAACCATAAGGTAAAAATTAATGGATTTGATAACATCAAACAAAAATTATTTTCATGCAATAAAATTTGACTGACAAATAGGAGAATGGGAGAAGATATTTACATTTGAAACTGGCAAGGGACCAATATCAAGAATCTTCAAGGAACTCCCACAAATCAAAAAATCAACACAAAAAAGTGAGAAGATGGAAAGAAAATGGTCAGACAGTGTAAACAAAGCCTCTGGGAAGTTCGGACTGAGCAGAGTCCACCGCAGTGCTGCAAAGCCATGGTAGCCAGACTGCGTCTCTAGATTCCTCTTCGCTGGACAGGGCATCTCTTAAAGAAAGGCAGCAGCGCCAGTCAGGGGCTTCTAGATAAAATTCCCATTTCCCTGAGACAGAGTACCTGGAGGAAGGGACAGCTGTAGGCACAGCTTCAGCTGACTTAAATGTTCCTGTCTGCTGGCTCTGAAGAGAGCAATGGATCTCCCAGCACAGCACTTGAGCTCTGCTAAGGGACACACTGCCTCCTCAAGTGGGTCCCTGACCCTCACGCCTCCTGATAGGGAGACACCTCCCATCAGGGGTCAACAGACACCTCATACAGGAGAGTTCCAGCTGGCATCTGGCAGGTGACCCTCTGGGATGAAGCTTCCAAAAGAAGGAGCAGGCAGCAATCTTCGCTGTTTTGCAGCCTCTGCTGGTAATACCCAGGCAAATAGGATCTGGATTGGACACCCAGCAAATTCCAGCAGACCTGCAGAAGAGGGGCCTGACTGTTAGAAGGAAAACCAACAAAGAGAAAACAATAGCATCAACATCAAAAAAAGAATGGCCAAGTAAAAACTCCATCTGAAGGTCACCAACAGCAAAGAACAAAGGCAGATAAATCCATGAAGATGTGGAAAAACCAACACAAAAAGGCTGAAAACGCCAAAAACCAGAATGCCTCTTCCACTCCAAAGGATCACAACTTGTTGCCAGCAAGGGAACAAAACTGGACAAAGAATGAGTTTGACAAATTGACAGAAGTAGGCTTCAGAAGGTGGGTAATAATAAACTCCTCTGAGCTAAAGGAGCATGTTCTAACCCAATGCAAGGAAAATAAGAACCTTGAAAAAAGGTTAGAGGAATTGCTAACTAGAATAGCTAGTTTAGAGAAGAACATAAATGACCTGAGGGACCTGAAAAACAGCACAAGAACTACGTGAGGCATACACAAGTATCAATAGCCGAATCAATCAACGGAAAGAAAGGACATCAGAGACTGAAGATTAACCTAAGGAAATAAAGCATGAAGACAAGATTAGAGAAAAAAGAATGAAAAGGAATGAACAAAGCCTCCAAGAAATGTGGGACTATGTGAAAAGACCAAACCTACGTTTGATTGGTGTACCTGAAAGTGATGGGGAGAATGGAACCAAGTTGGAACACACTCTTCAGGATATTATCCAGGAGAACATCCCCAATCTAGCAAGAGAGACCAACATTCAAATTCAAGAAATACAGAGAATACTACAAAGATACTCCTCAAGAAGAGCAACCCCAAGACACATAATTGTCAGATTCACCAAGGCTGAAATGAAGGAAAACATGTTAAGGACAGCCAGAGAGAAAGGTCAGGTTATTCACAAATGGAAGCCTATCAGACTAACAGTGGCTCTCTCTGCAGAAACCCTTCAAGCCAGAAAAGAGTAGGGGGCAATATTCAACATTCTTAAAGAAAAAAATTTTCAACCCAGAATTTCCTATTCAGCCAAACTAAGCTTCATAGGTGAAGGAGAAATAAAATCCTTTACAGACAAGCAAATGCTGAGAGATTTTGTCTCCACCAAACCTGCCTTACAAGAGCTCCTGAAGGAAGCACTAAATATGGAAAGGAAAAACTGGTACCAGTTACTGCAAAAACAACCCAAAATGTAAAGACCATCAACACTATGAAGAAAGTATATCAACTAATGGGCAAAATAACCAGCTAGCACCATAATAACAGGATCAAATTCATACATGACAATATTAACCTTAAATATAAATGGGCTAAGTGCCCCAATTAAAAGGCACAGACTAGCAAATTGGATAAAGAGTCAAGACCCAGTGGTGTGCTGTATTCAGGAGACCCATCTCACTTGCAAAGACACACATAGGCTCAAAATAAAGAGACAGAGAAATATTTACCAAGCAAATGGAAAGCAAAAAAAAACAGGGGTTGCAATCCTAGTCTCTGATAAAAGAGTCTTTAAACCAACAAAGATCAAAAAAGACGAAGTGCATTACATAATGGTAAAGGGATCAATGCACCAAGAAGAGCTAACTATCCTAAATATATATGCACCCAATAAAGAAGCACCCAGACTCATAAAGCAAGTTCTTAGAAACCTACAAAGAGACTTAGATTACCACACTTGAACTCAGCTCTGGACCAAGTGGACCTAATAGACATCTGTAAAACTCTCCACCCCAAATCAACAGAATATACATTCTTCTCAGTACTACATAGAACTTATTCTAAAATCGACCACAGAATTGGAATTAAAACACTCCTCAGCAAATGCAAAAGAACAGAAATCATAACAAACAGTCTCTCAGATCACAGTGCAATCAAATTAGGATTCAGGATTAAGAAACGAACTCAAAACTGCACAACTACATGGAACCTGAACAACCTGCTCCTGAATGACTACTGGGTAAATAACAAAATTAAGGCAGAAATAAATAAGTTCCTTGAAACCAATGAGAACAAAGACACAATGTACCAGAATCTCTGGGACACATTTAAAGCAGCCTCTAGAGGGAAATGTATAGCACTAAATGCACACAGAAGAAAGCAGGAAAGATCTAAAATTGACACTCCAACATCACGATTGACAGAACTAGAGAAGCAAGAGCAAACAAATTCAAAAGCCAGCAGAAGACAAGAAATAACTAAGACCAGAGCAGAACTGAAGGAGATAGAGGCACAAAAAAGCCTTCAAAAAAATCAGTGAATCCAGGAGTTGGCTTTTTGAAAAGATTAACAAAATAAATACACCATCGGCCAGACTAACAAAGAAGAAAAGAGAGAAGACTCAAATAGACACATTAAAAAACAGATAAAAGGGAGATCACCACTGAACCCACAGAAATACAAACTACCATCAGAGAATACTATAAACACCTCTACACAAATAAACTAGAAAATCTAGAAGAAATGGATAAATTCCTGGATGTGTACACCCTTCCAAGACTAAACCAGGAAAAAGTCAAATCCCTTAATAGACCAATAACAAGTTCTAAAATTGAGGCAGCAATTAACAGCCTATCAACCTAAAAAAGCCCAGGTCCAGGTGGGTTCACAGCTGAATTCTACCAGAAATACAAAGAAAGGCTGGTAGCATTTCTTCTAAAACTATTCCAAACAAAAGAAAAGGAAGGACTCCTCCCTAGCTCATTTTATGAGGCCAGCATCATCCGGATACCAAAACCTGGCAGAAATACAACAAAAAAACAAAACTTTCAGATCCATATCTCTGATGAACATTGATGTGAAATTTTCAATGAAATACTGGCAAACCAAATCCAGAAGCATATCAAAAAGTTTATCCACCATGATTAAGTTGGCTTCATCCCTGGGATGCAAGGCTGGTTCGATATATGCAAATCAATAAACGTAATCCATGACATAAACAAAGCCAATGACAAAAACCACATGATTGTCTCAATAGATGCAAAAAGGCCTGTGATAAAATTCAACAGCCCTTCATGTTGAAAACTCTCAATAAACTAGGTATTGATGGAACATATCTCAAAGTAATAAAAGCTATTTATGACAAACCGACAGCCAATATCATACTGAATGGGCAAAAGCTGTAAGCATTCCCGTTGAAAACTAGCACAAGAAAAGGATGCCCTCTCTCACCACACCTATTCAACATAGCATTGGCCAACATGGTGAAACCCCGTCTCTACTAAAAACACAAAAAAATTAGCTGGGCATGCTGGCGCTCGCCTGTCTTCCCAGCTTCTCGGGAGGCTGAGGCAGGAGAATTGCTTGAACCCGGGATGCAGAGGTTGCAGTGAGCCGAGGTTGCACCACTGCACTCCAGCCTGGCGTCTGGTGAAGGAGTGAGACTCTGTCTCAAAAAAAAAAAAAAAAAAAAAGTCAGGAAACAACAGATGTCGGAGAGAATGTGGAGAAATAAGAACGCTTTTTACTGTTGGTGAGAGTGCAAATTAGTTCAACCATTGTGAAAGACAGTGTGGCGATTCCTCAAGGATCTAGAAATAGAAATACCATTTGACCCAGCAATCTCATTACTGGGTATATACACAAAGGATTATAAATAATTCTACTGTAAATACACATGTACACGCATGTTTATTGCAGCACTACTCACAATAGCAAAGACTTGGAACCAACCCAAATGACCATCAGAGTTAGACTGGATAAAGCAAATGTGGCACAGATATACCATGGAATACTACGCAGCCACAAAAAAGAATGAGTTCCTGTCCTTTGCAGGGACATGGATGAAGTTGGAAACCATCATTCTCAGTAAACTAGCACAGGAACAGAAAACCATATACTGCATGTTCCCACTCATAAGTGCGAATTGAACAATGAGAACATATGGGCACAGGGAGGGGAACATCACACATGGGGCCTGTCAGGAGGTGGGGGGGCAAGGGAAGGGATAGCATTAGAAGAAATATCTAATGTAGATGACAGGTTGATGGGTGCAGCAAACCACCATGGCACATGTATACCTATGTAACAAGCCTGCACGTTCTGCACATGTACCCCAGAACTTAAAGTATAATTTAAAAAGAAAAAAAGAAAAGAAAATAGTCAATAACTACAAATAGTCATTTCACAGAAGAGAAATCTCAAAGTACAGGAAGCACATAAAGAGAGGCTCAAGTTGGTTAGTAATTAGAGGAAAGCGTATTAAGCAACAATGCGCCATCTTAATATCTATCAGCTTGGCAAAAAATTAGAACCCTGGATAATGCCCATGATTTTTGAGACTGCGAGAATGTGGGAGCCCTGGTGCAGTGGTGGTGAGGGTGCTAAGAGGAGTAGCCAATTCTGGGGATTGTTCTGTAATAAGAAACATTCAGTTACTCTCTCTGGCCTAAAAATTCTGCTCTTGGGTAAGTATAGTAGAGAAATTCTTCCATAGGTCCCAAAGGGACTCACATGAGGCTGTTTATTGCAGTACTGGTTGTGCTGGAGGGAGGGTAAAAGGCAATCTGAGTATCCCTTCTAGAGGGGAAGTGATAGAACACGTGGTCAGTGAACAAGGTGTAATGCTCTGCAGCAGTTAGAAGTAGGAGACCAGAGGTACACACACCAGCATGAAGAGAGGCTACAAATACATCGCTGAACTAAAAACAAGAAATAATAATTCCACCACTTATGTACATTAGAATACTTTCACACCCTGTTGTAGAAAAAAACAGGTTCTTGTCACACAACCAGGAAAGATTAGGCTCACACCCTTTGAAGGGTGAGGGGAAACGGAATTTATTGGGCAAAAAGGAAAATAACTCAGCAAAGCGAGAGGGGTTCCTGTTAACAGACTCCCACTTCACAGATTGAATTCCAGGACACCACCCAGGAACAGGAGAGGCTAGGCTCCTCCCTCCTTCAAATGGCGAGAACCTCCTGAGGCCCCACCTCGTCCTCCCAGTGCTCAGGCCGGTGGGGGATTCTCCGAGGACCTTCCACCTTACCTTCTTCCTGCACTTATCAACACTATAATACATAGTCTGCAACAACACAAATCAAGATGAAACAATACATATCAAGTACCTTAGAAGGATCTTCCAAGAGAGGGAAGTAAAAGGAAATGATAATTTAAAAGTCATAAATAACAAAGCATAGCAATAAGAAAGGAGTCTTGCAGAAATTAATTATAAGATGCCCTAAAACAAATACCATGATTAACTAAATCCTCTGCATCTAAAGGGAAAAAAAAAAAAAGAGCAAGAATTTGAAAATCAGCATTCCCTGAATGCTTGGCCCAGAGGTCTCTCCAGCTGGCAAATGGAGAAGAGGCAGAGGATCTCCTCCAGAGGAACCACCTCAACTCTCCGCCTCTGTCTACTTTTCAGTGAAAAGCTACTTAAACTTTCACAGGACCTAATGAGTATTTGGATGGGAAAAAAAAAGGAGAAAGATGGCAGATTAGTCAGGATTCTCTAGAGAAACAGAACCAGCAGGATATATGCATAAAATATGTATATATATAGTGTGTGTGTTTACAAGGACACTTGAAAAAGTTTATGGAAAATACATATTATGAAAAAACCATGCCTGCATGGATATTAATTTTTTTATACCAAAATAAACTGGTACTAACTTGTTAGGATATATCTAAACAGGATCTAGTTTGAGTCATTAAGAAGGATAAGACACCAGTTTAAAACTAGCCCCTAATGGAGCAATATGAATTCTGCTAAAATTGAACCAAGCAAAAACATCAAACTGATAGTGAAGCTTCAGTGGAAAAATGGTGAAATCATTGATCCTTTACAGAAAGTTTATGTGGAGAGTTCCCCAAAGGAATCAAGAGTTTGCAAATAGGTAACTCATTTTAAGAAGGGACTGGACAATATTGAAGATGAAGCTCGAAGCAGCAAACCATTCACATCAATGTGCAAGGAAAAAAATTATTTTGTTCACGTTCTAATTGAAGAGGACTTATGATTAACAGCAGAAAGAATAGCCAGCACCATGGAGATCTCAGCTGATTCAGCTTACACAGTTCTGTCTGAATAATAAAAGTTGAGCAAACTCCTCTTGATGAGTGACAAAACCATTGCACCAAGAGTCAGCTGCAGACAATAGCAGCGCTTTCAATGGAAATTTTAAGCACGTGGGATCAACATCCTGAATCACTTCTTCAGAGAACTGTAGCAAGAGACGAAACATGGCCTTACCAGTAGGATGCTGAAGACAAAACACAAGCCAAGCAATGTTGTTCAGCCACAGCAAAAGCGGATGGGCCAAGAGCAAGGAACATGGCATCAGTGTCTGGAATGCTCAAGGCATTTTCCCTGTTGACTTGCTGGAGGGCTTGCCAGGCACAATGGCTCATGCCTGTAATCCCAGCACTTTGGGAGGCTGAGGCAGGAAGATCACTTGAGGTCAGGAGTTCAAAACCAGCCTGGGCAACAAAACGAGACCTCATCCCTACAAAAAAATTTAAAAAGTTATCAAGGCATGCTGGCATACTCCTGTGATTTCAGCTAACATAGGAGGCTGAGGTAGGAGGATTGCTTAAGCTTAGGACTTGGAGACTGCAGTGAGCTGTGATAAGTGCCACTGCACTCCAGCCTGGGTGACACAACGAGACCCTGTCTCAAAAAACAAACCAAAAATACAACTTTCTGGAGGGCCAAAGAATGGTAACATGCATTTACTGCAATAGAGTTTTGAGAACGTTAGCCAAAGCTTTAGGAGAAAAACACCCAAGAAAGCTTCGTCAGATAGTGCTTCGCCACGACAATGACCTTGCTCGTTCCTTTCAACAAACAAGAAGGCGTTTCAATGGGAAATTATTGGCATCACCTTAGAGCACTT
Organism: Cacajao melanocephalus; assembly: GCA_963573385.1. NCBI lineage: Eukaryota > Metazoa > Chordata > Mammalia > Primates > Pitheciidae > Cacajao > Cacajao melanocephalus. The sequence goes on from CAUYLG010063314.1 coordinate 209,916, forward strand.
ATTTGGATCCTTCTTACTTCCTTTTGTTTCCTAATCTTTAAAAATCTGTAAAAGACACCCATTTTTCTTCAGTTAATAATGTAAAAAAAAATACTGCATTGACATGGTTAAATTCCCAGGACCCTCAGTTCTTTAGGGATGGACTAAATGGTTGGTATCATCACTTTCAAAAGTGTCTTGACCTTGATGGAGCTTATATTGAGAAATAAAGTTTATATTTTAATTTTTATCTTTTAATTCCATTTTTCCATGAACTTTTTGAAGTCCCCTCGTGTGCACGTAAGCACACGTGTGTGTGTGTGTGTGTGTGTGTGTGTGTGTGTTTGCGTGTAGAAAAAGAGGGAGATGCATTGGATCCATAGAGAGAGAGAGAGACGTAATGAAGGAATTGTCTCCCACGATTGTGGGAGCTTGCAAGTCTGAAAGTCATAGGGCAGACTGGAAACTCTTGGGTAGGATTTGATGCTGCAGTGTAGAGGCAGAATTTCTTCTTTCCTAGGAAAACCTCAGTTTTGCTTTTATTGGGTGAGGCCACCCACATAATGGAGGATAATCTCGTCTACTTGAAGTCAACCGGTTGTCCCCGTTAACCCCATCTATAAAATACCTTCGCGACCCCTAGGTCAGTGTTTGGCTTAATAATGAGATACTATAGACTAGTCAATTTGAAACATAAAACTGACCATCACAGACCGTATCCAGAAGGGATACAGATCCAGAATAATCATCGGCAACAAATTCATTACGGACAATTGAAAGTCTAGGCCTATCCACCCGCAAATAGCATCCAGACAGGTCAATGATTTCGCTTCCTCACCCTCCTGGTCTACCACTTCCCCTTATTCCCAGGAATTCTAGAGCTATCCCTTGTCGCACAGGATTTTGTATTATCATCTTAATTTTACAAATGAGGAGGTGTTCGGAATGATTAAGTATCTGAGTAGCTGGCCCCAGGCCACTCACTGGTGCTGATATTTTAGCTCCAGGCAGCCTGACCCCTTCCACGAGAGTAAGCCCACTTTCAAGCAATACAAACTTCCGGAACCCCTTCCTCAAAAATCTGTTAATTGCCTCTCCTTTGAGCTCTCATGATAGCTCATGCAAACCTGAGCATAGCTCCTACCTCTTTATAATATAATTGTCTATTCAATTCCTTGTCTCCCCTGTCAAAATCCAAACTCTTGGTCCTCCCTCTGTGTGCATAGCCTCATTTGATTCTGACATATACGTGATATGAGACACACCTGTTCAGTGTTCCTATTTCCAGAAAAGACTGTGAAAAGCAAGAGGTGGAGGGCCTCTGTGTTCACATTTCCATAAGCACCTGCTCTGTCTGGCCATAGCTTATGGATCTCAGCATAGACACCTGACCCAAGCTGGGTCAGCCGGATCATCTCATGAGAATTTGAAACTTGAGTGGAAGGACACAGTAGTGACAGACAGTAAAGAGAGCTTGCTTCCCGGCAGCGTCTGAGAGAGTTAGGTCTACAAATCCTGCCGCTTGAGATATCAAAGCTGCCCCATCCCCTCCTTCCCGAGGCTCAGTTATTCAGCAATTCTTTCAATTCACTGTCCTAAAATTGTTAGGGTAAAGGTTAAACTGCTAAAACAAAAGGCCCCAAAATGCAATAGCTCAAATGAAGTCGATGTTGACTTCTTGCAAAGAAACAGTCTGTTGCGGTCGCTCGGCTCCACGTGGTCGTTTATCAGCCCTGACCGCCAGCAGCCCTGCCTCCTTCAACACTACGTGCCTGCCAGAGGTGCTCAGGCTGAAGTGATTCCAGCCAGAAACGAGGAGGGCAGAATGTGCAGAAGTGAAACTGCGAGGTCTTGGGGGCACAGCCTGGAAGTGACACCTGAAACTTCTGCTCATGCTCCCTGGCAGGAACTTGACATCAGCCACACCTAGCTGCACGGGTGGGGCTGGGCCATGTCCTCCTGGGCAGCCACACCCTGTTTCAACTTCGTTGCTATGGAAGAAGAACGGCTTTGGCTGATGCCAGCAGTCTCCTGCTAAGAGACATTTCTAATGAATCTCCTCTCCACCCACCAAACTAGTTAGAGTCTATTTCTATTGCGTAGAATCAAAAGAGCCTTAGTTAACACATCAGACACCCTACACGCCTGGTGAATAGAGGGTTCATTGACTGATCGTTTAGAATACATCTGTATTTTGGGGACTGGCAGTTCTACACCTGGGGTAGGAGGAACCTGGTGGTGTCAGAGATAGACAGAAATGAATCCAAATCCCTCTGGGGCCAGAAAAGAACAGACCTCTTTAGGGTTTTATCCAATCAAAGCCTGGTACTCAGAGTTTGGGGAGACTGACCTACAAGGAAAGGGTGCTCTTGGGGACACAGATGCAGGTGGTAAATGACTCATGCTGAAGGCTTATCAAACTGGCCCGGTGCCATGCACAGAGTGGACCATGTGAGGACCCAGCGGTATGCTCAGAGGTCCCACTGCCCCACAGGAATATCCAGATGCAGCTAAGGTCTTGGTGCTGGGGCAGTCTCTTTGGAAAGAATCCAAACAGTCCTAGAAGGTAGGATAGTGCCTAGGCACCCATGAGCACTGCCTCCTCCAGGCCAGTGCTAAGTCCTGCAGACACAGAGCCCTGCAAACTCTTCGTTGTGCTTTCAGTATGTTTTTTGCTTTTTGCTTTTGCTTTGAGATGGAATCTCACTCTGTCGCCCAGGCTGGAGGGCAGTGGTGCGATCTCAGCTCAATGAAACCTCTGCATTCCAGGTTCAAGCGATTCTCCTGCCTCAGCCTCCCAAGTAGCTGGGATTACAGGTGCATGCCACCATGCCAGCCTAATTTTTGTATTTTTGGTAGAGATGGGGTTTCACCATGTTGGCCAGGCTGGTCTTGAACTCCTAACCTCAAGTGATCTGCCTGTCTCGGCCTCCCAAAATGCTGGGATTACAGGCGTGAACCACCACACCCGGCCCTCCTTGTGCTCTCAAAATGGAGGTTTCCAGTCACTTGGTGAGCTATTAAGCTGCTTGTGTTAGCTGTTCTTATGTTGCTATAAAGAAATACCTGAAGCTGGGTAATTTATAAGGAAAAGAGTTTTCATTGGCTCATGTAGCAGATCGGTCAGAGTGGTGGGACAAACTATAGGGAAAGGAGCAGACTTTCTCAAAGGTCAGAAGGTTCTGCAAAGCTCTAGGGGAGAATAGCTGAAGGCAGCTCTTCTATAACCCTGAGGCAGAGGGCAGGGAGAAGGTCAAGGGAGTGTAGGGGAAGTTATCTTAAACAGGCTCACGTACTTATGTTGGCCAGGAACTGACCTTTGATCATCCACGCATGAGACTGTTACCTGAAAGGGGAACAGTAAATGTCAATCACCTACAGGTTGTGTTTGCTCCAGGCTTTCGGCATTATGCCTGAACTGCATAAAAGCAAGCAGCTCCAGCTTCTCATGGCTGCTTCACTTTGGCCACTAGGGCCCGGCAGCCTCTCTTACACTGCATACCTGTGTCTGAGTACTCCTTTTATCCATCGCTCTGCCGGGGTCTGCACGACAGATCAGGCAGGCTTACAGTTCTGCAGGCTGCACAAGAATGGCAGTGGCCTCGCTTGGCTTCTGGAAAGGCCTCAGGGAGTTTATCCTCATGACAGAAGGTGAAAAGGGAGTTGCCACCTCACGTGCTGAAAGCAAAAGCGAAAGAGTGTGAGGCGGTGGGCTGGAGAGTGCGAAACACATTTAAATGAGCAGGTCGTGCCAGAACTCACTCACTGTCATGAAAACAGCACCAAGCCACGACCCAAACACCTCCACCACCCAAACACCTACAGGGGGCCCCACCTCCAACACTGGGGACTATATTTCAACACAAAATTTGGGCAGGGAAAAATATCCAAACTATATTACTGCCCCCATATTCCAACTATGACTGAGCCCTCCCAGGTGCCAACAGACCCAGAACCCAAGCAGCCTGGGTGGGTCCAGGGACAAACCAATGGTGGCCACAGGCCCAGTGGATCTGCCAGCCTCCTGCTCCCCTTGAGGCCACCCCCTCCTGCCCCTCACCAGCTCTGCTTTGTTAGAAGCGCTGGTTGGCCTCTGTCTATAACAAAGGGGGTTGTTCATAGCTCACATAGTATGGCAGGGGAATTTCCCTAAATTACATACGAGAAAATGAGAAAGAAAAGTTCCATGTGGCCAAAGGAGTGTGACCCTGTAGGGAAGGGAGAGGACACTGAAAGACGTGCATGCTAATTTTACAGGTGTGCATTGCACGTATTCATCTGTGTTTTCACCTACAGGATCTCATGGGATTCTCAAAGCAACCCTGTGAGGTCAACCAGGCAGGTGGTTTTATTCCATTATATGAATGAGAAAAATGAAGGTTTTAAATATTATATTATATTGTATTGTATTGTATTCTTATATTTCTGATGTCAATTTCTTAACTCCAACCCTGTTGACTTTCCCTTGGGATATAGGACATAGTTGTGAGCACTTACTACCTCCTAGGTGCTCTGCCCTCCCATGAGCTATTGTGTCCAAGCCTTGAATCATCTAAGTCAATGGAGTGAGGGAAGTGCTGCTATTATCTCCATTGAGCAGGCGAGAAGACAGACTCAGAAACACTGGGAGGAAGGTTTTCCACAAACTGATATAAAATCTGAATTTCACAACATTGTACTATCTTAAGGCTACTTGATTTCCAGAGGTGACCAAATTTCACCTGTCTTGAGCCAAAAACCGTAGTAGGAATTCAAGATTTCACCATGTCCCCTGGCTACTCCACAAAGCCCCCTGAAATCATAGATTCTAAATTTTAATTTCAGGAACCTCTTTCTTTGATACAGACACAACTATTAAAGCATAGAAAATCCTGCCAGAATTAGTCCTTAACAAGACACTCCGGATTGGCCGGAACCACATTCTCCCCCGGTCTACTCAGCAATTTAGGGACACTGTGCACATTTTGCACTAGCAAGACTTCCATAACTCTAAATTAAGTTTAAGTTAAGACAAAGCATGGATTAATAGCTTTCCACGTGGGATGCTCTCTCCTGGCATCCAGAGATCCCAGCAGGGGTCCCTATTTATGCTTCAACAATGACAGGACTGCCAAATGCCAGGTGTATTTCCTGGGACTCAGGCCACATATCCAAGGATTCTCAAACCTGTGAGTGGATTGAGAACAAACCTCATGTGGCACATATTCCATTTCACTTCAGACAAATCTAAGTGCTCCTGTCTGAAACCAGGCAGTTCCTTCCAAGCACCTCTTTCAAATAAATCCCTGGTCCCAGCAAACATTAGCCCAGGGTGAATCATTGTCAAGTACCCCAGCCGGGAGAGCGCTTTCTGTCTTGGATAAGGAATAAAAAAATCTCTCAAAGATAATAAGAGCTGCCTAAGAGGCTGTTTGTTTATTTAGTCCTGCCAGTCGTGAGTTTCATTTGTCAGGGTTTTCAATTAGATCCCATCACACACAGTCCCCTCTCTAGTCAGCCCCAAACAAGTTTGATTTGTTTTACACGGATGAATAGGGATTGACCTTTGCAGGCTTTCTCACCCTCTCTGCCTCCTACCCTGCCTTCTGCCAGCATGCTGGGATCCTTCTCCCTTACCTGACCTGTAAAATCTAACTGCTCTTTGTCAAACATCTACCTTGCTTTTTTTCCTTCTTTTTTAAATAGAGATGGGATCTTGCTGTGTTGCCCAGGCTGATCTTGAACTGCTGGCCCCAAGCAGTACTCCTGCCTCAGCCTCCCAAAGTGTGTACATTACAGCTGTGAGCCACCATGCTCGGCCCACATTGCCTTTCCATGTGACTTTTTCATAGTGCTCAAAAGAATTTCAATGTCCAAAAAAAAAAAAAAAACCCCCAATTTTTGGAATGCTATTAACAGGGATGTGATACTGTCAACACTCTTACTGGTAATAACACTGCAATCCTCCTTTTGCATTTTAAGTTTTGCTATTTATGACTGATGCAGAAAAGACGCAGTTTCAGCGTGGAGTCCAGTGTGGTTCTGTGTGTGCCAAACTCATTCTCTGCCCCCCGAAAGGCCCACAATGGAAGCAGCCAATGTCTTGTGTGTAGAAGATTGCAGCAGCTGGGGAATTTGCTCCTGAAAAACTTTGCTGAAGAATTTAGTACAATGGTGAAGCAATGTTTTGATTTTATCACTGTTCAAAATTTGGCAGGTATTAGAGGCTGGAATGTGAAGTTATAGCTATGTCATGCAAGATAAATTTCCAACCATAGTACTCATTTCTTTTTCTTTTTTTTTTTTCTTTTTTTGTGATGGAATCTCCCTCTCTCACCTAGGCTGGAGTGCAGTGGCGCAATCTCGGCTCACTGCAACCTCTGCCTCCGGGGTTCAAGCAATTCTCCTGCCTCAGCCTCCTGAGTAGCTGGGATTACAGGTGCCTACTACCATGCCCAGCTAATTTTTGTATTTTCAGTAGAGACAGGGTTTCACCATGTTGGCCAGGCTGGTCTCAAACTCCTGACCTCAGGTGATCCACCCACCTCGGACTCCCAAAGTGCTGGGATTACAGGTGTGAACCACCACACCTCGCCCATGATACCCATTTGTTAACCATCAGCTGAACAATCCACTTTTGATGATGCCAAATCCACAAGCCCTACATGTTACTTTCACTATGATATCCCTTAAAACCTGTCATTAAAAAAAAAAGTACTGATCTTCAACTTAGTTTCACTGGGGCTGGGTGCTCTTCCCATTCTACCTGCTGTTCGTTTATAGGAAAGTGGGCAAATCACTTGATTACATTTCAGTGACCCATATGGCTGGAGCAGGACAAAATGAAGGATAACAAGGTTCGAGAGGCAAGAAACCTGACGTACTTGTATTCAGTTTTTGAGCTTTTTAAATATTTTGTGAAACATCTGACCTTGCAGACAGTAGAGGACCTTGCAATTTAAGGCTAATCTGTAAATGCTTTTTAAAGAGAAGAATTCTTGTTGCATCATTATTAATTACTTTGAAAATAATGATTTCTAAATTTAGAGCCAATATATTGAGGTTTTTTTTTTTCCAGGTGGGTTACCAGTAGACAGCTTTGGCTTACACCATATTGAGAACAGATGGCTAGATGTCAGACAAAAGGCCTGGACTGAGGTCAGAAGAGCTGCATTCAAGTCCCAGCTCTGCCACTCTCAAGCTGTGCAGGCTTGAAAGAGTCTCTTTCCTACCCTTGACCTTGTTTGCCTCAGAAGTAGGAGAGCGAGGCGAGGCTATCCATGCTTATAAGGTGTGCAACTTTTAGCGGTGCTGGGTGCTGAGCGCTCGCTGTAGTGGACACTGCGGATCCCAGCACTGCCCCATCTGTGCACTCTGCATCTAACAGTCTGCACCTGGGGCTCACTTCCCAGGGCTGCCCTTGGACTACCAGAGCCATTTTGTCCTCAAACCCAAAGAACTGAAGTGTCAGGGAGTTTATACCCTCTCCCTTCTTAGTTGACACCTAATTTGGCAGGGTAAAAGCCCAGCTCCCTTCCCCATGTCGGGACAAACTCAGAAGTCATTCCTCCCGCAGAGCTCCACTGAAGGATCAGGCTGAGGCTGACACCCTCACCCAGGCTCTTCTCTCCCTGTACAGCTCTCTCTCACTCTCTTTTCAGTTTCTCCTGGGAAAATTTCCTCAGTAAATCCTTGATCTGGTTCTGGGGAACCTGACATAATCACACATTTTCATGGGCAGAGCAAAACAATAATAATAATATTGCAAGAACTTTCTTCATCTGAGGTGCTACGTTACTGAAGAGTAAAGAGATCTGCACCTGAAATAAACAGACACAGACTCACGGCACCTAAAAGTCACTGAATCTCTGTGACTGGTGGATGAGATGTTCTTGTCAGGGATCTCACCTTATTTAAAACTTCACTTTCAAAGTGGTCCTGAAGAGACATCTGTTTGTCCTGAGTTTGGTAATCCCAACAAATAGGGGTGGTCATAAGACATGGTGTGTTGGAGATGAAATCTGCAGGTTGATCCAGGAGAGAAACTGCAGAGAAGGAACAGTACTCAAAGCCAATGTTCAATGTTGATTGCATGAACAAAGGGATGTAGCCATGAAGCGGGGTATTCCCTCATTCCTTCACCGAATGCCCAGGCCCAGAGATGTGTTGAGTGTCAAATGGCCTTTCCCTCCTCTGTAGCCAGCACTGCCCTTCCTTCTTCCTTCCATCTCCCTAGTTCCTTCCCTCCCTCCTGAGCAAGCATGAATGACTAGGTGTCAAACATCAGTAAGGCCCAGTGGATAGGAAGAACTTGTTCACCAGGGTCTATGGTCCAGGTTGGACCAGCAAGAATATGCAATGGTGTATTATCCATGGTGCTTCCAGTATCTCTGCAAATTATAAGGAGACTACTGGCTATAGCTAGAAAGTTAAAAATGTTCTTCTAGAGAACGGGATGTTTGAGGTGAGATTTGAAAAATTCCAGGGGGAGACAGGTTGCAGGCAGGAAGAGAGGGGCATTCCCAATAGGGGATCGTAAGAGAAACAGCCAGCAACAGGAAGCTGCAGGAGCTGTCCAGAGAGTGACTCACCATGGCCACGGTAAGCACCTGCTGGGGAGAAGACATAGGAAGAAAGGTATCAGTTAAGACCAGAGCAGGGCCAGGAGTGGTGACTCACACCTGTAACCCCAACACTTTGGGATGCCGAGGCAGGAGGTCTGCTTGAGCCCAGGAGTTCAAGACCAGCCTGGGTTACATAGCAAGACTCAGACTCTACAAAAGGTAAAAATAAAAATAATTATCTGGGCAGGGGCACATGCTTGTTTTCCCAGCTACTTGGGAGGCTGAAGCAGGAGGATTGCTTGTACCCAGGAGCTCTAGGCTATCACGAGCCATGATCATGCCACTGTACTCCATCTGGGGTGACAGAGCAAGACCTTGTCTCTATTGAAAACAAAGAAGAAAAAAAGAAAAAAGATTGGAAAAGGAAACTACAGAGGAAACAACGTAATGTCCCGCCAGGCATGGTAAGGGGTTTGAGCTTTATCCTGGGGGCAGGGAGGAGGGGTGGATAGGAACGTCCTTCAGGTAGCTCCAAGGTCACTCATATGGCTCCTCATCCCTCAGCCCCCAAACCCAGAAGTGGTGGGTGCCCAGGGGACTGCATTACCTTTCCTGGGATTCCCTATTCTTGCACCTCACCAATGACACCAGGGGAAGAGTCTGTGAATTTAAACTAGCATTCAGCTCTGCTGCAGGGCCTTGAAGTCAGTTAACGAATAGGAACGCGATAACCTGTTCTCCATAAAAGGAGGAATTAAGAACTCATTTATATCAGTGACAGAGTAGAAAGAAAACAGCAATCTTACTCTGGCCAGATAATGGAGATACCAACCCCTGCTTTGTGGAGTCTTAATTAGATCTCCTTCCTCTTGTTTTTATTTCATGTTTGCCTTTTTTAAAAATTAAGGGAGAACAGCCATAATCTTCCATGATGGTAGTGCATATTTTATGGACAGAACACGAGTGATGAGACTGCGCTCTAACAACTCACAGGGGGGTGAGTAGGGAGGGGAAGGTGGAATTTGTTACACCAACGGCCATGAATAATCACTTCTCATAATGAATTCTCATTCTAAAAGCACCACAAGCTACCTGAGTACTAGGAGGACCTGCTGCAGGAATCTGAACCAGGGTGGTTTCCGGGGTGAGGTGGGGAACAAATGCAGGAAGAACCAGAACCACAATAAACCATCACGAGAAGATAGTTCATGGGGGTCATTTTTACATTTCGTGGCTTTTTTTCGCTGCCTTTCAGAGCAAAAGTGTGACCAACTCAGGAAATTCAGGAGTGAGACACTGTGGTGTTATGATCCGATGAATGGATAGATAGATAGATAGATAGATAGATAGATAGATAGATAGATAGAATTAATAGGTAGATCAGTAGGTAGGTAGGTAGGTAGGTAGGCAGGCAAGCAGGCAGGCAGGTAGGTAGGTAGGTGGCAGGTATGTAGGCAGTTAGGTAGGCAGGCAGGTAGGTAGGTAGACAGGCAGGCAGGCAGGTAGGTATGTAGGTAGGTGGTAGGTATGCAGGCAGGCAGGTAGGTAAGTAGTTGGTAGGTATGCAGGTAGGCAGACAGGCAGGTAGGTAGGTAGGTAGGTAGGTAAGTAGGCAGGCAGGCAGGCAGGTAGGTAGGTAGGTAGGCAGGTAGACAGGTAGATAGGTAGGTAGGTAGGTAGGTAGGCAGGTAGGCAGGTAGGTAGGTAGGTAGGTAGGTAGGTAGGCGGACAGGCAGGCAGGCAGGCAGGTAGGTAGGCAGGTAGGCAGGTAGGTCGGTAGGTAGGTAGGTAGGTAGGCAGGTAGTAGGTAGGCAGGTAGGTAGGTAGGCAGGCAGGCAGGTAGGTAGGCAGGTAGGCAGGTAGGCAGGTAGGAAGGTAGGCAGGTAGGCAGATAGGCAGGTAGGTAGGTAGGTTGGTAGGTAGGCAGGTAGGCAGGTAGGGAGGTAGGTAGGTAGGCAGGTAGGCAGGTAGTAGGTAGGCAGGTAGGTAGGTAGGTAGGCAGGCAGGCAGGTAGGTAGGCAGGTAGGCAGGTAGGCAGGTAGGTAGGTAGGTAGGCAGGAAGGCAGGTAGGTAGGCAGGTAGGCAGGTAGGCAGGTAGGTAGGTAGGTAGGCAGGTAGGAAGGTAGGCAGGTAGGCGGGTAAGTAGGTAGGTAGGAAGGTAGGCAGGTAGGAAGGTAGGCAGGTAGGCAGTTAGGTAGGTAGGTAGGTAGGTAGGTAGGCAGGTAAGCAGGTAGATAGGTAGGTAGGTAGGTAGGTAGGCAGGCAGGTAGGCAGATAGGCAGGTAGGTAGGTAGGTTGGTAGGTAGGCAGGTAGGCAGGTAGGTAGATTTAGGTTTTCATCCTCAGTTTCTGGCTCATAACCCCCATGGCCCTGGTTACAGTCTTTTGCTCTAATGGCTGTGTTAGGCCTCAGGAAAGAGAATCTCTTGACCTTTCCTATCCTTTCACTTGTCCGAGGTAGGACTCTAATCTTCCCTTACCTTTCTAATTGTGGGTCTTAAGACCCTTCCCAGGGAAGGCCCTGTCTTATATCCTGGGGAAAGGAATGCTGACACCATGAAGATTCCATAGAAACCCAGGAGGACTGAGTTAGGAGCTTCCAAATGACTGAACATGTGCAGGTTCCTGGAGGGTGGTCAGGAAAGGCAGGGAAGCTCTGCACCCCTCCTCCCATGCCTCACCTCACGCACCTCTTCATCTGTATTTCTCATAATATCCTTTATAATAAACAGATAAGTGTTTCTCTGAGTTCTCTGAGCCACTCCAGCTAATTTCTCAAACCCAGAGAGGGAGTCCTGGGCACCCCAACTTGAAACTGGTTGGTCAGAAATTCCAGAGGTCCTGACTTACAAGTGGTGTCTTGGGGTGGGAGGGCATTCTTGGGGACTGGGCCCTCCAACTGTGGGATCTGACACTCTCTCCAGGTAGACAGTGTTGGAGTGGAATTGGAGGACACCCAGCTGATGTCTGCCACTTGGTGTGTACAGGAAAACTGCACACCTTTGATCACAGACATCTTCTGTGTTGATGATTGTTGTTGTATTGGTGTGAAAGTAGAGGAGAAACTCAGTTTGAGGGGTTCTTCCAAAACAGGGACCCAAAAGGGAACAACATGTAAGAGGCAAGTGCCATGCCTGGGACAGATGTCAGCACGAAGAGGCTTGGATCTTGAGTCCTAGCTCTGCTGTTGACTAGCTTGTGACACTGAACAAGTTAATTTCTCCCTGGAGATTTGGTTTATTCGCCAGTAAAATACAACAAAATTAGATCCAGTGACCCCCAGGCCCCACCCTGTTCCCTCAGACTTTGAGACTGAGAGAAAAAGTTAACACCCCAGGCACAGTGGCTCATGCCTGTAATCCCAGCACTTTAGGAGACCAAGGTGGGTGGATCACCTGAAGTCAGGGGTTTGAGACCAGCCTGGCCAACATGGTGAACTCCCGTCTCTACTAAAAATACAAAAATTAGCCAGGCGTGGTGGTGCATGCCTTCAGTCCCAGAGACTTGGGAGGCTAAGGCAGGTATATTGCATGAACCCAGGGGGTGGAGGTTGCAGTGAGCCAAGATCACACCACTGCACTCCAGCCTGGGTGACAGAGAGAGACTCGGTCTAAAAAGAAAATGGTTATCACCCCAGAGTCAACCTAGAAGAAAAGAGGGAGGCCTAGCCTAGGGGGAAAGAGCACTGCCCCTGGAGAGCTCTGCCCCTGGAGAGCTCCACTGGCTTCAGGTGACATCAAAGTAAAGTGAAGAGATTTCACCTCAAAGACACATAAGCCAGCCTGGACCAGAGTTCTGTAAATCCCTCCCAGGAGAAATCTAACACTCTAAAGTTGGCTTTGAGCCAGGGAAACTCTAAATAGCAGTTTCAGCTGAGCTCAGAAAACAAGCTTGGCTGCTCTTCCTCATCAATCCACCCGAGATGAGCACTCACACCTTCTCTCTTGGGCAGCTCCACTCTCTTGGCTCACTGCTGTCCCCCAGTTTCCATGTGCCTCTTCTCCATCTCCACGGGTGTGTGGCTGTGCCAGGGCCACTCGGAGCCAGAGTCCAGCCCAGGCAGCAGACACCACAGATATTAGGCCTGGGTGACCGGGCGAGGGTCCAGCACACAGACATCAGGATCTGTGGGATTCAGCAAATAGGTCAGAAACAGAGAGAACAAAATCAGGTTGTCAAATCAGAGATGTAAGCTTCCAGATGTTTCCAGAAGGAAATAGCAAACTGCAGCTGATGGGCCAAATCCAGTCCATTGCACACTTTGCAAATAGAATTTTACTGGAAAACAGTCACACCCATACATTCGCGTACTGTCTGTGGCCGCTTTTGCACTAAAACAGCCGGACAGAGTAGCTGCAACAGGGGCCATAAGGCTCATAAAGCCCAAATGATTTACTGCCTGGCCCTTTACAGCAAAGCTTGCCGACTGGTGGTTTGAGTGTAATCCAGCATGCATAAGTAGCTGACCTGCTTTATATAGAGTGGTGGATTCCTCCCCATCTCCCTTCTTCACCCCAGGCAGAGCTTCCTTCAGGAGTCTGGCACCCTGCTCAGGGCAAGTCCAGGCAAAGCAGCAGTCCCAGGCCTCCTTCCTACTCCCACCCCACCCCCAGGAATGGAGAGAATGTCCTGCTTCCTCCCAAGATCCACTGGAGGCCAGGAAGGTGATGGCAAAGGAGAAAGCCACAGGCCTCTGCAGGAGGAAGGACCCCCAGTGAAGCTCTCCCCTGCTCTGTGGATAGGGCTGTAGCTCCCCCGCTGTGGAAGAATTGACCCCTTTCCTTTTCTCCATCACTCCCGTTGTGCCTGCTGCTTCCCAGGCCTGGCCAGAAGAGTACTTCCACGTCCACGGGGCCTCATTTTAGAAGTCACCACAATCTCAGGCATGCCCCTTCCCCAAGACAGGACTTTTGTCAACCCGTCATCTTATTTGATCACCACAGGGACTTGAATGATTAAAGAAGCCACATTGATCACGTCCTTGCTGAATGGCTGCTGAGCGCGCACCAGGTGTGGCTGCTGTGCTCAGCTCTAGGGAAAGAAAGAGGTAAGACTTAGGCTCTGCCTCCAGGCCTGCTGCCCGCAGTCCACCATCCTGCAGCCTCCTCAAATGTCCTGCTGATCCTCTGCAAGCAGGCGTGCCGGTAATCCCTGATCCCAGGACCATGCGATTTATTTAGGATTTTCATTCTGTGACCAAATGTGGGGGGAGGTTTCCCCAAACACCAAGCATCGGACACAAACTGGGGTCCTCTCATCCAGTTCTGACACTGTCTTCTCAGAGATAGCATCAGGTCCCACAAGCTGGGAGCTCAATCGCCAAAACTCCCCACCCCTCCCTGCACACAAGTCCAGGTCTCTGGAATTCCTGGCTGACCTGCTTCAAGTTGGGGTCCCCATGACTCCTTCTTCGATGCCAAACACTCTCCTAGAAATTGGCTGCAAAAGATTGAGCACATCTGCCATGGTCTATGCATTCACAGAGAAAAGTCTGGAAGCCTGTCCTGTGCCTCACACCAGCGACAGACTGACAGACCGACAATCTGTTCTGTTGTAGAACAGACCTCCAGCCCCCGTGTCACTCATGCCCAGAGTTTCAACTGTGTGTCACGACTTCATTTGACTCCTACATCTCAATTCTCCCTGAATCCTCTTGCACCCAGACTCCTCTGAGCTTAGTTTGCCGTGTATGTCCCTTTGTGACTCACTAGACCTGAGGCTCTGCCCCACTTCCCTGGGCCACCCTGACCAGCAGCTGATGGCAAACGTGCAGCCTGGCCCGGACCCGCCCAGCTTGCTCCCTATAGGAAGTGCTTTCTGATGTTAGCTGCAGCAGGACCCACACCCCATCCACGTGGGGCTGGCTAATGAAGAAAGGTTGTCAAATAGCCAGGATCTACTCACACCCCAGGAGGGACTGAGCTGTTAATATCATTCGATCATTCATTCATTCAGCAACAAATATTGGTTAAAGGATGACTACGAGCCAGGCATTGCTCTAGGTGCTTATACATCTCTGAGCAAAATAAACAAAGATCTCTGCCTTGCAGAGTTTCAACCTAGGGAAAAAAGAAAAGGAAACAATAAACATAATAAATACACACAAACATGAGTAAACAATGATAAGTACTGTTGGAAAAAAGAAAAAGTAATACACAATAAGGAGCATAGGGGGCGCTATGAATGGGGTGGTCAGGGCAGAGCTGATGAGCAGAGAATTGAGCAGACATCTGAAGAAGGTAAGGGGGAGTCCAAGAAGTTACCTGGAGAAGAGTGTTCCGGGCGGAGGGAGCCCGAGGAGCTGAGGCCCTCAGCCTGTTTGCAGAGGAGGGGCAGCCAGTGTGGTGGCATGAGCACGGGAGGCGAGGCAGGAGTGAGGGTAACCAAGAGCAAGACTCGGTAACCTACGGCTCACATTCCATTCTTTTACCCTGGGGCCATTAGAGTCATCAGAAGGTTTTGACCCGTGAAGTGACAAGTGACGGGACATAAAAGCCATTGCCCTATAGGACGCAAGGGTCAATAACGATGGTGGCCTGGGCCAGGCGGGGAGCAGTGGAAATGCTGAGAAATTGCTTAGCATCTGGACTTATTTTGAAGGTACAGCCCGTAGAATTCCCTAATAGATTGATATATTAAAGAGGAGGAGGAGTCAATGGTAACTCTCAGATTTTTGGCCTGTAAAATCAAATAATTCCAACTTAAAGCCATTGGAAGTTATTTTGAGCCTTGAGAGGAATGTGGCTCTGTGGCCTGAACCCCACAGCATGAAGCTGCAACTTCTGCTTTTTCTTGTAAATGATTAGAGAAGGTCTTGTGGCACCAGAGATGAGACCCCCTCAGATCATCACCCCTCCTTGCAGAATGTTAAAGCAATCCTCCTTGGAATGCGGCAAGCTGTAACCGATCAAAGTGCTTTGACATTGTACTGATCTTGCCCGGAAGATATCGCAACCCTGTTCAACCTCTCTGTCCCTGCCTGTGTAAGTGAAACCGTAACTTCGCTTTGGAATGCTGACCCATTCCCCTGGAGTCTGTGTATCCCATATGGCTATCCTTAAGATTTGCGCTCTAATAAACTCTAAAAGCTCTGTAGTTCATCCTGTTTTCTGAATCTCATTGTTTAAGGTTGACAGGCCAGAGAGATGGGAAAGGCAGCCCGTAGCACAAGTTTGAAACGGGAAGACGACAGTGAAGCTTTGTTCACGTGGAGTTTGCCACAGTTGTTGACTACTGAAGGAAAACGTAAGAAGGCGATGAATACATGAGTATGGGGTCTAACAAAGGGGTGTGAGGCCTGGAGATGGAGGTTGGGAGTCATTGATGTACAGACAATCATTAAAGCCACTCTATGCGTAAGATCATTCAGCAATAAGTGAGTGCATTGGCGAAGAGGAGAGGTCTACAAACTGCACCCTAGCACCCCTAGGAGCCCTTGAGGGAGAGATGAGTGAGTTAAGAGGAGGAACCAAAGAGTGTGCTGTCCAGGAAGCTAACTGGAAAGAAGAAAAAGTGCATCCCGGAGGAGGAGACCATCAGCTGGGTCAAATGCTGCCGACAGGTGCCGGAAATTGAGAACTGAGAACCGACCTCTGATTTAACTATGCAGAGGTCACTGGTGCTATGAAGAGCCGTTTCAGCAGAACTGTGGAGGCACGTGCCCCTGCCTGGAGAGGGTTCCGGTGGAAGGAAAGAAGTTTTGCTGCAAAGAGAAGCAAACATTAGGAGGGAAATCTAGTAGAAGTGGGATCCAGACACATTTGTTTTATTGTCCTTTTTATCTTTTTATTTTATGTTTTAATTTTTTATGATTATTTTTGTCAATCCTGCTCCTTCTCTACTTTTTTTTTTTTAATGAGAAAAATAACAGCATGTTTGTTCACCAATTGAAATAATCTGGGGTAATCGTTTTTGAGAGGGAGAGAAGGGAGCATTTCTGGAGCCCTGAGCGGGGTTCCTCACCATGTGGGCATGGGTGTGCACAGGTGTGGGGACAGCTTCTCCGTGGTGACAGGCTGGAGGCCGTGAGGGACAGATGTGGTGGCCAGCAGAGTCTTTGGAAGTTTCTTCCCAGTTGCTTCAATTTTCCCAGTGAAATAGGATGTGAGAGCAGTTTGGCCATGCGAGGAGAGAGGAAAACTTTCTTAGATATGCAGAAAAGCAGGAAAGTGCCTGGATCAGGCAAATACAGCATGATTGCCTGGAGATGGTAAGGTGCATTGAAGTTCAGAGGTTGTGAATGTCAAACAGGACCAGTCCTTGTGGTGTGTGTTTCTCTCCTACATGGAGAAAAGGGCAGGAGCTTTTCACTGCTTGGGGCAGGGGCACCTGAGGCTGGATTTCCTGAGACTCCTTGGGCCTTCAGGTGTCAGACTTTTCATTGCTACTGCCAGGTATTTTAGAGGCCAAAAATAAAACAATAAAAATAACCAATGTTGTCACCTTGGACCTGACTAGCTTCTGAAATCCCTGTTAGTCATTCTCCTGGATTGAGCTCTTGAAAGCAGCAGGCTTGGAATTCAAGGAGTTATGTTTGCATCCTTAGGTATAGCACCATGAGAAAAGGGGCCCTCTATTAGCATGACTCCACAGAAATGACTTCTAGGGAAAGCATGTGGAAGCAATATTTGGCAGAGCTCTTCGATCTGTATGTCCGCTGGGAGTAACTGGCTCATGCCCAGCCAGGAGCCCAAATCCCAGACTCCGGATGGTGTGCCTCTCTGCCAGTGCAGAGCGGCAGTTTCCCTGCCTTTAATGTTGGCTTCCAGGCAAATTTCCTCCCAGCTGTCTTCTCCCCTATTTGTGTAATTGACATGAGTCATTTAGGTGATTTCTGCCTCTGATCTGAGAGGGCCTCTGTGGTCATCCAGGTTACATAGCTCCAGAAATAGAACCTCTCCTGTTAGACTTCTGTTAGTGTGCACAGTGGGTTGTGATCAGGTGAGCAGATGCCGGGCACCGTGACAGTGGCATGAGGGGGACAGGCAGCAGTAGTGAGGGGACTCTGTCATCTTCATTGTTCAGCTGTTTATCTGCAAACTCATTGCTTTCGTGTGAGATTTCAAATCAGTATCATGAAAAATAACACAAATTGACTTAAGATCTTAAAATACAAAACACAAAGAGTGAGAAATTCACCAAAATATTGTTTTAATGATAATTATTAGAGTTTTCTGATGTGTGACTTGTTTCTTTGCCTTTTCTAATGTCTTTTTGGCTAGAAGTAAAGAAAGGCTCAGAAGCAGAGACTCCCTTAGTTCTCCATCTCCACTGAAATATGATAACTCTATATTTTTGTTTAGGAAGCATTTCTAGGAACATTTATCAGCAGTTAGAAAGGAAGCAGCCCGCGGAACCCTGACGTCAGGACTCAGGGAAAACATCCTCAGGTCTGGATGAGAACAGGCATCTGCAACCGTGTGAGCTGGGCAGGGCGGGCTGACAGGAAATCTAACCAGACCCTGTTCCTGAACCTCACTTTCCGTCAACACAAAGGAATGACAGAAAAGCCATTCCCAGCTTTCTGAATTACTGAAAATAAGGCAATATCGAAATATTAACTACGTCACCGTGAAGAAAACAACTGTATGGAAGGCTCTCCGCCTGTATCTACCTACATTCAAAAGTTGTTTCTTTCACCTCTCCCCACCACCCTGGAGTTCTAACGTTATTACGATGACTGGTCCATGGTAACGATCTGTTGAAAGGGTTAAAGACTTATTTGTTTCAGTTTCTTTTCCTAAATAGAAAAAGCAATAAACATCACCAGGAATGTATCCTGAGCACACATTCTCTCTACTGCATTAACAAAAGCAATCAATATAAATGACATTTGTCAAAGAACCCAATTCTGTGAACCCACGCCATTCAGGAGCTCCTTTTCCAGGCAAAACCTGCCACCATGTGGATCAGAGCGGCATTGCAGCCGCCTGTCCAAAAATCCCGCTTCCACTAGGACAAAGGGAGGTTCAAAGCCAAAACACAAAGTCAAAACACAGCAAAGAGCTCTTCAAAACGATGATCCGCAGGGAGCCATTCCCAGTCTACTTTCTCAGCTAGCACCAGCAAAGGGATATCGAGAATTCGACGTTTATTTCGGTTGAAAAATCAAGTCCTGGCCTCAGAGATCCCCTGCCCTAGATAATTCCTCTTGATAAAAGAACCGTAGATTATCAAAAGGGAAGTTACAGATTACCCGATTCTTTTTTTTTTTTTTTTTAACAAACAAAAGGTAGAGGAGAAGCAACAGGATGGCGGCCATTTTTACCACGTCTGTGCTGTGTTCGCTCTCTCCGTAAGTAATAGACAAAGGAGGTAACGTCTCCAGAGTCTCCAGTAGCAGGGTGGGAAGTTCCCTCTGCAGGGAGGCTCTGCCACTGCTGCCATCACCTTCAATCCCCCTTTCAGATCAGCCAGGAGTGGCACCATAGACAGGTCAGAGCTGTCTCTGCGGAGATGAGGGATGGGCCAGCTCCGTGGCCGTGGTGAACAAGCCGAGGGAAAGGTTCTGCAAGAAAGCTGCAGGCAATGTGGGAGAGCCTTGCAGGGTCAGGTGCCCCCCAGGGCTTCTGCACGTGCCTTCTGCCCACCTGGCGTAGTGGTCCACTTTTGGGGTGGCTGGCACTCTTCGTACAGTACAAAGAATCAGGTGGTGGCTGGCCCGAGACAGCCCTGGGGGGTGAGGATGAGATGAAAGAGACACAGTCCTGCTCCTGGTTTCTCAGAGCACACTCCATTTCCTCTCCCACAGCGCATGCCTGGGAGGATTGTACTTATCCGTTGCTTCCCCACTGGCCCTCGTAGATGATGAGCCTCTTGAGGGAAGGAACTATATCTCTTCCATCTCTGCATCCCCAGAGCCTAACACGGACCCTGATAAACAGCAGGCACCTAATAAATGTTAAGTAAAAGAGGGAAAGAAAGAGAGGGAGGGAGGCCAAGACTAGAGTTATGACTGCTGCAGGAACGTTGCTGATGAATGCAGCAGACGCTCAGGTGATTAATTTTAAAAAGGGTTTGCCTCCAGACACATGCCAGCAGTTCCCCCCAATGCTGCTTTCCCTGCCAATCAGCAAGGCAAAACCTCAGGACACTTTCTCTCCCCTGACACATGCCCCTGGTAGGCTGGGCTTTTGTGGTGATTTTGTTCTTTTAATTTTTAACATTATTTTCTAAAAATTTCAAATCTACCAAAAAAAAATAGAATAGAAATTACTGACACACCTGTAATCTCAGCACTTTATGAGGCTGAGGTGATAGGACAGCTTGAGGCCAGAAGTTAGAGACCAGCCTAGGCAACATGGCAAGACTATCTCTACAAAAAAGTACAAAAAGTAGCCAGGCGTGATGGCACACACTACTCGGGAGGCTGAGGTGAGAGGATCGCTTGAGCCCAGGAGGTCAAGGCTGCAGTGAGCTGAGATCATGCCAGTGCACTCCAGCACAGGCAACAGAGATCCTGCCTTAAAAACAAAACAAAGCAAAACAAAAAATCCAAGACCATTAGCAAGTCATTCATTGAAATCCACTCTTATTAAGATCAAGTTTATCCTGCCTGTGTTTCTTCTTTGCAAAAATTAACAAATGTACACACACACACACACACACACACACACAATTTAGTTTCCCCATGTCTCTTACACAAGAGGTAATAAAACATACGTAACTTTCACATTTTGCTTTTTTCTGTTAATGATCTATCTTGAAGATGACTCAGTACTGGTTCAGAGAAATCTTCCTCACTCCTGTGATGGTATCAAGTCTTCCATCATATGGAGAAGCCACAGTTGACTCAACCAGCCTCCTATGAATTGGCTTTTAGTTCATTTCCAACAGTTTGTCGTTACAAATAATACGAGTAATAAATAACTGTATGCATAGTATATTGTTTTAAATGTGTAATGAGTGAAGATACATTTTCAGAGAGAATTCCTAGAAATGGGGTTACTGGTCAAAGTGTAAATGCATGTAGAATCAGTTTTTTGTTTTCCAATTTCCCATCCCACAACCTGTTCTATTTCAAAGGCTCATCAGCCCTGTAGGACCGGGCCGATTTCCCCACAGCCTTGCCAAAGGTGAGCTGCGAAGCTTTTGCGTGTTTGCCAAATCCGTAGGTGAGAAATGATATCCCCATGCAGTATTAATTTACATTCTTCTTTTTACAATGAAGTTGTGTATCTTTTATGAGTCTAGAGGTCACCTGTATATGATTTTTGTGAACTCTGTTCATTATTTTGCTCATTTTTCTAACTGGTTTCTTATCTTTTATTCCTCTCAATTTCTTTTTTTTTTTCTTTTTCTTGTGTGTGTGGGGGTGTGTGTGTGTGGGTGTGGGTGTGGGTGTGTTGTGTGTATGTGTGTGTATGTGAGACAGGTTCATACTGTTGCCCAGGCTGGAGTGCAATGGTGTAACTGCAGCTCACTGCAGCCTGGAACTCCTGGACTCAAGCAATTCTCCCACCTAAGCCTCCCGGGTAGCTGGGAAGCCTCCCGGGTAGCTGGGACTACAGGCATGTGCCACCACACCCAGCTAATTTTAGTCTTTTTTTGTAGAGGTGGTGTCTTGCTATGTTGCCCAAGCTGGTCTACTAGCCTCAAATGATCCTCCCCCCTCAACCTCCCAGTGGGTTGGGATTACAGGCATAAGCCATCATCGCTGTTCATATGATCCATTTTGAGTTAATTTCTGTAGATGGTGTAAGTAAGGGGTTCAGCTTTATTCTTTTGCATGTGGATACCCAATTGCCATAGCCCCACTTGTTTAAAACACTGAATTATCTTAGCATCCTTGTCAAAACTCAGTTGACTATAAATGTATGGATTTATTTCTGAGTCCTCAGTTATTTTCCACTAGTCTATATCTATCTTTGTGCAAGTACTATATTATGAATTACTGTCTTTTTGTATAAGTCTAGAAATTTGGATACAAGTCTTCCAACTATGTTCTTCTTTTTCAGAATTGTTTTGGCTAGTCTGGGTTCCTTGCATATCCATCTAAACACAAGGATCACCTCATCAATTTCTTCAAAGAAGCCAACGTATTTTGAGAGGTATGTGTTGAATCTGTTGATCAATTTAGATAGATCAATTGCTGTCTTAGCAATATTAAGTTTTCCAATCCACATACACAGGATATCTTTCTATTTAATTTCTTTCAAGAACATTTTCTGATTTTCAATATACAAGCCTTATACTTCTTTTGTAAATTTATTTCTAAGTATTTTATTCTTTCAATGCAATTGTAAATGAAATAGTTGTCGTAATTTCATTTTCAGACTCTTCACTGTTGGTGTATATAAATTCAATTGATTTTTATGTGCTCATATTATTAGTTTTCTATTGCTGCTGTACAAATTATCACTAACTTGGGGCTTTAAATAATGCAAATTTATTATCTGACAGTTCTATAGGTCAAAGGTCCAGTATGGTCTCACTGCTGGCAGAAAGGCTACATTTCTTTCTGGAGGCCGTCAGGGAGAAACTTTTTATCTTTTTCAGTCTCTGGACCCTTGGTTTATGGTACTTCCTCCCTCCACATCAGGTCACCCTTTGCCATGTTGCATCCTTCTGACTTCCTCCACTGCCTCCATCCTTCACTTGGAAGGACCCTCGTCTCCACATTCGACCTCCTGATAATCCAAGGAAATCTCCCTATGTTAAAATCATCTGATTAGCAACCTTAATTCCAATCTGCACCTTTAAATCCCCTTTGACATGTAATCTGACATATTCACAGATTCCAAGATTAAGTCAGGAACATCTCTGGGATTCAGGGAGCATTGTTCTGGCTATGCATTGATCTTGCATTCTGAAATACTGATGAACACATTTATGAGTGCTAATATCTTTTGTGTGTTCTTAGAAATTTTTGTACAAGATCATATAACCTATAGATACAGTCTTACTTCTTTCTTTTCAGTCTGGATAGATTATATTTCTTTTTCTTGCCTAATAGCTTTGACTAGAACATTCACTACAATATTCAAAAGAGGTGATGAGGGTAGACATCCATCCTTGTCTTACTCCTGATCATAGGAGAAAAGCATTCCGTCTTTCATCTTCAAGTATGATGTGAGGTGTGGTTTTTATATAGATGGCCTTTATTTGCTTGTGAAAGTGCCCTTCTTTTCCTAGTTTTTCAGTGTTTTCATCCAGAAAATTTGTTGAATTTTGTGAAATAATTTTTCTATGTCTATTGAGATGATCAAGTAGGATTTGTTCTTTATTCAACATTGATTTATAGTTTTCTGTGATGTTTCGTCTAGTTTCAGTTTTTGGGTAATATTGGCCTCATAAAATGAGTTGAAAAGAGGTCTCTCCTCTTTTATTTCTTGGAAGACTTTGTGAATGATTGGTGTTAATTTTTTTTAAAATGTTAGGTAAAATTCTTCAGTAAAGTCCTCTGGACCTGGACTTTTCTTTGCAAGAAGTTTTTAAATTACCAATTCAGTCAGTTTACATGTTATATGTGTGTTTGATATTTTATTCTTTTTTTTTGAGTTAGTTTTGCTCATTTTTGTATTTCTAGAAATTCCTTCATTTAATCTGGATTATCTGATTTGTTGGCAACAATTGTTCAAACTATTTGCTTGTAATTTTTTTTTTATTTCTGTAAGGTTGATGGTGATGTTTCTTTTTATGAATTCTTTTTTATTTCTTAGAAATTCTACAATTTTGAGTTGCAGTTCCCACTTTGTCCTAAATGTGCTTATATATAAAGTTGTTTGTTTACTTGTTTTTTTAATTTGGCAGGCAGAAGGCTCTTCTTCACTTTTGATTTTGTTATTTAATTTTATGACATTGTGATTAGAGTATGTTATTTATATTAATTCTACTTTATGGAACTTATTGAGGTTTATTTGTGTTTTTATATAGCCAATCCTTGTGACTGTTCCAGGTATGCTGGAGAAGAATGTGTATTTCTGTTAGAGTGGTGTCAAGTTTGATGCAGAGCCATTAGGTGCACCTTACTAAGTTCCCTCATATCCCAGCTAACATTGTGTCGACATGGCCTGTCTTGGACTAAGTGTTAAAGTCTCATGCCAATAGTGTGCTTCTATTTCTACGTGTGTCTCTTCTTTCTGCTTTAAGAGGTTAGTTGCTGTGTTATTTGGGTAGGTATTCACACCTGGCATATCTTCATTGTAAATTGTAGCCTTTAACATTTTAAAGTATACAATTTTTATTTGTCTGTTATTGCGCTGCTGTTCTGCAAGTTTTTTGAAACTAAATTCTACCTTGTGTTATATCAGAATCTCTTGTTTCTGTTTTCTGGATATACGTTTACTCATTTCTATTTTCAGCCTTTCTGAATCGCATTGTTTCAGGTATGCTTCTTTTGTATGGTGCCAAATTGATTTTTGTGTTGTGAGCCAGTACAAATTTTTGTTTGTTTTTTGTTTTTGTTTTTTTGAGACAAGGTCTATTTCTGTCACCCAGGCTGGAGTGCAGTGGCTCAGTCTTGGCTCATTGCAGCCTTGACCTCCCCAGCTCAAGGGATCCTCCTGCCTCAGCTTCCAAAGTAGCTGGGACTACAAGTGTGCACCACTACACCCCGCTAATTTTTTTTTTTTTATTTTTAGCAGAGACAAAGAATCCCTGTGTTGCCCAGGCTGGTTTCCAACTCCTAAGCTCAAGCAATCCTTCTGCCTCAGCCTCCCAGAGCCCAGGGATTACAAGTATGAGCCACTGCACCTGGCCTGGAAATTCTTTTTCTTTTAGTGGGGAACATAAATTCATTTCATTTATTAATATAGCCATCATGTTTCATCTCAACTTTGCCATCTTTTTAATCATTTATTTATTGGTGTATTTTGTTCTATTTACTGTTTTTATTTTTCTTTTTTATGTGTTTCTTTTTTATGTCTTTTTACGTGTTACGTGTTTAAGCTTTTTATGTGTTTTGTTTTTCTTTTTTAATGTTTTAAATTGCTAGGGAAGAGTGGAGTTTTGAAGGTTTGTGTTTTTGTTTTACTAGGTTCCCCTAAACTAATATCATTTCTAAAAATTTATTTCTCTTTTTCCTTATTTGTTTTTCTACTATTTGGTTTGACAGCTTCAAAAGATGTTATTTCACACCTACCTATTCGCATCTAGAAATGAACTTATTTCACTTTCTTCTTTCTCTTCACATTTTTCATTAGATTATTACTTTATTAGAACTCATAATATTTATTTAGCGTTTTTCTACTCTTACAGTATTTATTAATTACAATATTGCTCCTCTATTGTCTTTCTTCATATCTGAAGTTGAGAACGCTGACGCCAGCACAATTTTCTTTTCTTTGTAAATGGTTTGGAGTATTGTATTGAACACTTAATGGATTTTTTTCCTTTGTCTTGAAAGTAAGATTGCTTTATTAAGGCAGTTAAGAACTGATCATTTCAACCCAGTTCTTTTAGCTACATGACAGATCTTTCAAATAAAAAGATTGTCATTTTTTTATTTTCAGAAAGAGTTTTTGTACCATGGCTTTACATAAATATTAGTTGTTGTTGCTGTTCTTCTTCTCCTTAGCCTTATTCCTCTACTTCAATTACATGTAAGTAAGATTTTCTTTGCCTATTTATTTATAGCTGTTATTGTCCTTGTGATCCCGTTTACCTCTTATTTTCATTTGATTTTTGTTCTCTTGGCTATTTTCATTCCCTTCTTCAGTTTCCTTGTTTTATTTTCAAGTGAATCCTTCTCTCAATGAATCTTGTGATGGAGTTTTTATTTCTCAGGTGGTTCTTACTTACCTTTTCTGACAGTGGTCCATCATTCATTTCACAAAGGTCTGAATTTTGTCATTTTTGTCTTTAAACTTTTGTCGAGTTTGTCGCTTTGCCTTTAGTTTTCTGATCCAAGATATTTGCGTCCAATCTGAGAATTCTTTGTGAAGAATGCGTAGATTGGATGAGGTGTTGACTTACTCTTTCCCCTGGATTGTGGTGGTTTTGATGAGGAGGGTAATGCTCCCTGTCATTTCCCATTTTCATCTCACAGTAGCTTTATATGGAGGTTGTCCTTTGTGCTGCGTTCCTCTAGGGGGTTTGATATTTTCCTGGGTCAGCAATAACAGATGCAGCAGGCAGGAGGATGTAGGGGACTACATTTCTTAGTTCAAGATTCCACTCATCTTTCACTATAATAAGATGCAGTTTGTTGCTTTTGTTTTAATACAAATGTCTTTTTCATGGGGAATGATTGGGTATGTATTTTGATCCTGTGGTGATCTTTTGTTTGCATAGAAACTTTAATTTTTGACTCTGGATTCCTTCTTTCTCTTTCCCGTTAAACCTCCAAAGAACACCTGCCCTCTCTGAGTCACCAGCCAGAACTGCTGCTTTCCTGAGACTGCCACTTCTGATCCACTACACGTTTGTGCTGCTGCGGCTTCCTCCTCTTCCTCTTCCTCCTCCTCCTCCGTTTCTGCTTCCTTCTTCTTTCTTCTTCTTCTTTTTTTCTTCTTCTTCCTTCTTCTTCTTCCTTCTTTCTAATTAAAATAGAGACTGGGCCTTGCTAGGTTACCTAGGCTGGTCTCAAACTTCTGAGCTCGAGTGATCCTTCTGCCTCAGCCTCCCAAAGTGTTAGGATTACAGGCATGAGCCACTGCCCTGACAATACTTTTTCTTTTTGATTCTCCAGTAGCTTGTTGCCAGATTCACTCAGCTCAGACTTGTTTTCACTTTCCCCACTTACACTCAGGCAGATGTCTCACATTTTTTTTTTTTTTGGAGACAGGGTCTTGCTCTGTTGTCCAGGCTGCAGTGCAGTTGTGTGATCTTGGTTCACTGCAGCCTCTGTCTCTGGGACTCAAGCAATTCTCATGCCTCAGCCTCCCAAGTAGCTGAGATTACAGGGGCACACCTCCACGCTGGCTAATTTTTGTGTCGTTAGTGGAGACAGGGATTCACCGTGTTGTCAGGCTGGTCTCAAACTCCTGGGCTCAGGCTATCTTCCCACCTCGGCCTCCCAAAGTGCTGGGATTACAGACATGAGCCACCATGCCCGGATGGCTCTCCCCGTTTCTAGAGTGATTTCATCTGAGCTGGGGCCCGGGTGCCCTTTCCTCCGCTCTGAAGTCCCCATCTGACTCCATCATGGGGAGGGCAGCAGCACTGTCTCTCGTTTCAGATGTCTGTCCCTTACTTACACACATACACACTGAAGCTTGCAGGGCTCTCTGTCGTCTGGCAATGTTGTAGACATAGGTTATAGATGCTAGGACTTGTTCTCTCTTTGTTGTTCTGTATGGTTTTCGCAGAACATATGGAGAGATTAAAATTTTGGCAGCTACTGTGATCCTAAGAGAACTTGGAAGTTCCTCCAACTGCCTTTTTTTTAAAGCTAACCTTGAAACATTTTTTTTTGTATTTGCATAAATTTAAGGGGTGCAAGTGCATTTTTGTTCCAAGGATGTCTTGGATAGGGGTGATGTCTGGGCTGTTAGTGTAGCCATCACCCTAATGGTGCATATTGCACCCATTAAGTCATTTCTCATCCCTCACCGCTGACCCTTCTCAACATCTAGCATCCTACACTCTGTCCCTGTGTACATGTTATTTAACATCCACTCATTAATGAGGACAGGCGGTATCTGACTTTCTGTTTCTGAGCTGTTTCACTTAAGATAATGGCTTTCAGTTTTGAAGGCCATGTTGCTGCAAAAGACTTGATTTCATTCCTTTTTAGAGATGAATTTCACTTTAGAAATGATTGGACATATTCTTTATCCAATTTCATTTTAGAAAATGATTGGACATTTTCTTTATCCAATCATTTGTTGATGGACACATAAGTGGATTTTGTGACTTTGCTATTGTGAGTAGTGCTGCAATAAACGTGTGTGCAGGTATCTTTTTGACATAGTGATCTCTTTTCCTTTGAGTAGATACCCAGTAGTGAGATTGCTGGATCGATTGCCTCTGAAAGATTCCTTTTTACCTCTTCAAACTTTTTCTGGAATTTCTTAACTTGGCTTCACTCATAAAAATGTGTTGAATGGTAAAAAAATGGAAGCTACATAAAGTGATTGGACTCAGCCATCCCCTAACCTATGAAGTAGTTAAAGAGACACTTTCTGTTTTCAAAACATGTGGAGGGTCCAGAGATCCCATAGGAGACCTACACCCCCATGTCCTCCTTTTCCTATGCTTTCTCTTATTCCCCAGCTCCCCTAAGATAATCACTTACTTCATCATTATAAGGCAGGGCATGTTCTCCTTCCAGTGGGGTCCGGTGAGAAAATGTTCCACATATAAAATAGTATACTGAGAGTGAGGTCAGAGATTTAGAGGCCAGCTCCATTTCTCCCTAACCCCACCTCATCACATGCCCCTGGGGAGCCACTTACCTCTCTGAAGTCAACAATCATCACTACCACAAACGTAAAGGAATTCACTGTCCTTCGTTTATGTATGAAGCTGGTGTAATTATCTTGTAAAGCTCTTTTGAAACATGAGGGTGCTTGAAAAAGTAGAAAATGCCATAAAAATAGGAAGATGTTTTATACAAGCCAGAGACAAACATAGATACCATCCTATCAGGAATTTCACTAGGATTAGTGAGCAACCCAGATGTAGAGGCCTCTAGACCTCGGCAGTGGAACAAGAGAGGGTGAGGGAATGAGAAAATCATTACCTTTGCTATTGACTTGAACGTCATCTGGGAATACCCTGCAAGTACCACAGAGGTGTTTATCTTGGGTTTGAATTGCAAAACCCTGAAATAGGTTCATGAGTTTCCTCAGGTAACAGACAGTTTTGTACAAGGCCATCTGGGGACCAAAGTGAGAGCAAAGGCAGATGCCCTTGGCATCTCTAAGAAGATTTTATTGTTTCTCCCTCCCATCTTTATTTATTGAGAGAGTAGAAAATATGAATTGGAAAAGTCTCAGGCTCTTCTTTGGTTCTTGGCTTGCTAACCCTTTTCTGAGCTTCAAAACAAATGAGCAGCTACCGTGGCTTTTTATGGAATTCTGAGAAAGAAGTTCTAAAAACTGCTTATGCTCCTGGAGGCAGCTTGAGGATTTTACCCACTCATTTGTTTATGATGCAACTTGCAAAGTGTCCATCGGAAGCTTCCAGCCCTGTCCTCCCTACATGTCTTAAGATCACCAGAAAAGACTCTAGAACCCCTATACTCTAGAACCCATGACCTAACATTGTTATTAGTTAGCGTCCCGGGAAATATACCAATTTATTTTTAATACTTTGAACAAGTTCCCTTTTCTACCAACATCGTAGACAGCCCCGAAGTGAGGACCATGCTCTGTGTTACATGTAGAGTGCGGTGGGCTATGTTTATGGTGCTGTAGGCTGTGTGTTGGTGAGGTACACTACGTGTATAGCATGCTATACTACATGCACAGATCCAGCAGGTGCAGGTACCCATCAAGTGTCCATTTCCCCCTCCTCCTCGCTAAAAGAATCCTATTTTGTTTCACACCTGCCCTGTGCAGTTCAGGAGAAGGAGGCCCCATTCCAAGGGCAGCCTGACCAGTCCGAGCCAATGCTGTTCACTCCGTTCCTCTTGTCTCTGATTGGCTTAACGATAGACAGATGACTCAATTCTGGCCAAGGATATAGGACAGGAAGTATGCCAGGGTGCTCCTGAGAAGGACCTTTCACCCTCAAGAATGAGATAAAGGAAGAAGCACCCCTTTTTTAATGCGTGGATGCAAGGTCTCCAAATCCATGCTCCAGACTGAGAGTAAAACCAGCACCATGAAGCAGAGGAGCCCAGAGGACCGCCGGGCCGGCCCTGTCCATGTGCCATGCCTGGCTCTGTCTCAGCCTGGGCCTCTTGTTATGTGGAAGAATACATTTTCTTTGGTTTAAATGATTAAGTCAGAATTATATGTTCCTGCAACTAAAAATATCTAACACAATAGTGTGAGTCACATAAACAACTTCTACTTTAAAATTTTCACACACAATAATTCACACCCACAAAGGATATTTCCACATCTTCACAAAGCCGCAAGCATAAAAATGCTTTTATGGAAGGAGAAAGGGGTAGTTTGGATGGACTGAAGATTTTCTCCACAACCCTTTATACAGTAAGGTATGCAGATTTTGTACAAAAATAAGTGTTTCCAGCTGGTCGTGGTGGCTCATGCCTGAAATTCCAGCACTTTGGAAGGCCAAGACAGGAGGATCACTTGCATCTAGGAGTTCTAGACCAGCCTGGCCAACATGACAAATCCCTGGAGGGGGCATGTGCCTGTGACCCCAGTTATTTGGGAGACTGAGGGGGGAAGATTGATTGAGTCTGGGAGGTAAAGACTGCAGTGAGCCAAGATCACGCCACTGCACTCTAGCCTGGAGGACAGAGCGAGACCCTGTCTCAGGAAAAAAAAAAAAAGTCCTCTCCACTCACTAGTTATATACACAAGAACATTTTAATAGAGGCCTTGGCTTAAAAGGGTATACTCTGAGTGTATCACATTTCAGCTCCAAGAGAGCAGAAGCTATGCGTTTGACTTGTTCTATGGACTGGCTTCCGAACAAAGGCTAGACGCTAACAGAAGCTATACCACCCTTGCCCAGCTGGTGAAAAGAACATGAAATTGAGTCTTTATCACAAGCCATTTGGGGTGTCTTTTCTCAAACAGTCACTGGGAGTTTGCCATCAGAACCTAGTATTCCCAACAGCCAACCCAAAGCTGTCATCTCTTCAAAGATGAAAATAAGCCAAGACTTCAGGGGTGTTTAACACCCCAGAATGTCACCAGGAAACCTGCTAATAAAGTAAAAGCCACTGTATTTCAAGGCATAGCTGTGAGACAGAACACCACCTTGACGGAGTCTCAGAAGGGGGCGGTGAGAAGTGCGATCTTTTTGTGGCTTTGGTGTCTCAGCTCAAGTGGTTAAATTGGGTTGTTCAAGGCAGGGGACTGACTGGGAAGATTTGTGATAAAAGACTTTAGGTGCAGCAGACACAGCAAAGCAAAAACCCTGAAGCAGGTCCTGATAAGTACAATTCTACATAATAAGTGCTGTGGTCTAAATGTTTGTGTCCCCACAAAATTCATATGTTCAACTCTAATCACCAATGTGATGGCGTTAGGAGAGGGAGCCTTTGGGAGGTGGTTAGGTCATGAGGGTGGGGCCCTCTTCAATAGAGGAGTGACCTTATAGGAAGAAATGTAAGAGAGGGGCTGTGTCCCTTACACTACGTGAGATTACCGCTAGAGGGCACCACCTATGTGCCAGGAAGAGGGCTCATCAGGAACCGAATCTGCTGGCACCTTGATCTTGGATTTCCCAGCCTCCAAAACTCTCACAAATACGTTTCTGCTGATTAGAAGCCACCCAGTCTCTGGCATTCTGTTACAGCAGCCAGAACGAACCAAGACAGTAAGTGAGCCATTTGCCCAAGTGAACAGACAGTTGTCTCCAATAACTAAAGTGTAGGGGCTTCCTGAAGAGAGCACTGAAGTTGTTTATGGTGTGTAGTGTATTTCCTGGGAAATTTTTCTTGTAACAGACACTTGAGTCATGTCGCCATAAGTGATCTCACCCACAGAACATTGTGTGTTCAGGAAGCAAGAGAGAGGACGCGAACTCAGAGCAACAGGGGAAAACACATATGCATGTGATCACGTTGACCAGCATTCCCTCCGCATTCTGTCCAAAAGGTGGCTTTGTTTTCTTTTGTTTTTAAAGATGATTTTTGCACAGCTCTTTAATGAATTCTAACTATATGCAAGACGCCACACTAAGTGTTTTGTACTAAAACCTGCTCCCTGCCTATGTGATCTTAGGCAAATCAGAATTTCTTGGAGCCTTCATTTCCTCAGCTAGAAAATATGAATAAAGGGCCAGGCACAGTGGCTCATGCCTATAATCCAAGCACTTTGGGAGGCTGAGGCGAGAGGATCACTTGAGGTCAGGAGTTCAAGACCAGCCTGACCAACATAGCAAAACCACATCTGTACTAAAAAAAAAAAAATACAAAAATTAGCCAAGCGAGGTGGCACATGACTGTAATCCCAGCTACTTGGGAGGCTGAGGCAGGAGAATTTCTTGAATCTGGGAGGCGGAGGTTGCAGTGAGCTGAGATTATGCCACTACACTCCAGCCTGGGTGACAGAGCAAGACTCCATCCCCCTCCCCAAAAAGAGAGAGAGAAAAAAAAATGTGAAAAATGCATCTTGGAGTATAAGGGTTAAACTACCTGATAAATACAAAATGAACCAAGCATAGTACCTGGAATTGCTCAATAAATGTGATTTTCTTTCTCTTTCTTCAAGGGAGAATTTGAAAGTTTTGGACAGGCAAGGCTAATAATTGAAAAGTTAACAGCAAATCCAAGACTCCACAAGACAACAAAAGCCAAGTGGGTCAAGTAGGGATGCCGGGCAATCCACCATGGAGGTCGCAGGGTGTCCGTCCCTGACTTGAGAGACGGTCTTGGTGTTCTCTTCCAATTCCTATTGAAAAGAGACCAAAATAATTGCTTCCATCCCAAAACTCGCAGGAAAGACAAAAAAACTCTTTGAATGAAATGTGAGTCAGGTTTCTATTGGCAAATGGAGAGTCCCCAGAGGAGCAAATCCCAGGTAAAGATGATGATGTAGGTACGGGGAGAGGACAAGACTTGTATAAAATGCTTCTGTGGGTACTCTAGGCCGCAGGGAGAAAATATCCAACTGTAAGACCAGCGATGGTTTTGAAAGGAAGAAGGCCAGCTTGTGCAGTATACCCATGTCCCAGCACTGGTAAGGATTCATTAAGTAAATGCTACTAAATTATTTCCTTACAAAAACACTACGTAGTAGATAATAATATATTTGTCTCTTTTACAGAAGATGAAACTGAGCCAATGTCAGAGATAGGATTCCACCTTAAGGCATCTAATACGAGAACCTGTGTTTTTGGGGTTTTTTTTTTTTTGGTTTGTTTTTTGGTTTTTTTTTTTTTAGACAGGGTTCTCCTCTGTCACCCAGGCTGGAGTGCAGCAACTCTATCTCAGCTCACTGCAACTTCCACTTCCCAGGCTCAAGGGATCCTCCCAACTCAGCCTCCTAATTAGTTGGAACTACAAGCATTCGCCACTATGCCTAGCTAATTTTTTGTAGAGAGGGGGTCTCACCATGTTGCTCAGGCTGGTCTCCCATTCCTGGGCTCAAGCAATCCTCCCACTTCAGCCTACCAATGTGCCGGGATTACAGGCGTGAGCCACCAGACCCAGCTGAGAACCTGTGTTCTTAACCTTGACATTAATTGGCACATTAATGAACGACAGATGGGTTCAGTGGAGTTCATATATGAGTTTCTTTTTCAGAGATCAGGGAGAAAAAGGTCATACAGATGAACACATGGACAGGTAGTTGAACTTGCCTTATACACTTGTGTCCCTCCGCCCCCAAAAAAGAGTTTACTGGTACGACAGTATTAAATGCTTTGGAGCAAATGTGGGTGTCAAGATAGCTTCTAGATATGGCTCGGAAATGCCACACCCATAGCGGCTATCACAAAAGGACACTGTCTACATGTCTATTTACATAAAGAAGACGGAAGAACGAATAAGGCACAACTCCTTCCCTGTCAAAGCTGACAGTCTAGTGGAAGAGATCCAACGCATGCATGGGACCACGCCCTTGGTAACTACTTGCACGGTTGCACAGCACAGATTGCCAGGGGCTTAGGAATCAAGGGAGAAATGGAGTGGCCAGGAGAACTACCAGTGCACCCCTCTTATTTCCTGTGCAATCTCAAATTCTGCATATCCTGCCATTTTCTACTACTCTTGTTAGTAGTGGGTTTGCTAACAGCAAGGAGTGTCTAAGGAGGAGGGGGCTCGAGTATGGGGGTGTCGGTGGGGGCACAATGGAAGTCCACCCTCAAGTGCCCTGGGACCAGCAGCCTCTGATGTAGCCCCTCTCAAAATGCCCACAAAGATACAGAGAAAGATGAAAACTTAAAAGAACATTGAACACTAGAACTGACGACAAATCTATTCCCACAGTCGGGTAGAAATTTCCACTAACTATAAAGCAGATGGAACTGAACTGAAAAGCACTCCGTCCATGCGATGTGGACAGTCACAAAGCAATCTTCTTTTCCTTAAAGAAGGTGGTTGGATTCTTCATCTCTATCCCATCATCTGGCCCGTGTCTAGAAAAACACCACACTACCAGGTAGCTCAGTATATACCGCACCACGCTTTTTTGATGCATGTGTTACCTCTTTCTACACCCAATCAAGGACTGTGGCATCCGGAAAGCACATCAGTAGGAAGAGGCCCTTGAGAGTGGATACACTGGGAGATATGACGAAAGCATTAAAGGAGGAGGTAGAGACCTAAGGCCCACGTGGGTCATGCATCCTGAGAAACGGAGTGTCTGTGTGTGTGGCGGGGAGTGTGTGTCAGCACTGGGCCATGGAAATAGGAGAAATTCCCTCTCGGCCTAGGGGAGTAACACTGAAGGAAAGCCTGCAAACACTGTGAAATCTGATGCCCAAAATACAGTTTAACCAGTGCGTATTACAGACAGAGGGTGAGGCCAACAGCAATCCACAAAGTTCATCAGGACAGGTTTCTCCCTCTTTTTAGAGTGAAAAAGATGAAAAATACCAGGAAGATATCTAAGGGGGAAAAATGCTGAGATGAAGGAAAATAGAACTGACCATTCTTTTAAAACCCTCTAAAATCATTTGCTATTTCAACTGAATGGAAATCTCTAGAAAATTAATTTAGTGTTCATAAGAGGGAGCAGACTGTGACAAAAGGATGAGAATTATCTCAGTGGGGTGAGGATTTCAAGGAAGCGAAAAATGCAAGCTCAGCATTAAATGTAGGCAGTGAGGAGCAGAAATGCCACTGGGAAAGGCACTGAAATAGTTACTTGTAAAACAAACCTAAAGAACACCGCAAAATTTAAATACAAAGAACCAAGAACTTGTTCTAAAATGAAACCTAAGATTGTGAATCTAGAGGACAGGGAAGGAAATTCTAACCTGGGCAGCATGAGTCTACAAATGCGCTGGCTACAGATCCTCCTCCTTCTTGGATTCGTTTGGTGCCTCCGGCCCCTGGGCGCTTGGCCACATACTCAGTGGAGAGCCCTGGCTTCGATGCCTCATCTCCTGACCCCACCACTGCCCCAGGTCCCACGGGGCGAGCACCACTCCTCCATCAGTAAGAGCAGGCCAGGCCTTCACAGACCACTGTGACTGAAGCCAGGCAGCTCTCAGCAGCCAGGCTGGATCCCATCTGACCCCAGAGGCCCTGATCCTCCTTCCTGAACTCCTGAACCCCAACGGCACACCCTGCTTCAGGGGACAGGGTGTGGCTTCCCTAGTGGCTGCTGGAAAAGGCAGCATACCAGGACCTGGAAAGGAGAGAAAGTTAACACCCCAAGGAGAAACTTTGAGCAATGAAAGACAAGAGACTGTAAGGAGCAACAGATCAATTTCTCTCTCAATCTGCGCCCAGTGATGGTTCCAAGGTGCGGCGGTATCACAGCAACTCTGGAAGATGCACTCATAACCAAGGGAAGAGTGATGGTTCCAAGATGCAGTGGTCCTGTGGCACCTCTGGAAGACACATTCATAACCAAGGAATGAGAAGCTACAGCCAGTTCCGTCACTCACCAGCTTACATTTGCTCTCTCTCTCTTCTTGACTTGCCCTCAGCCTTGCCTTCCTGGGGCCATACTTTCCATGAGGCTTTGGCATATAAGTTTTATCTCAGGCTCTGTTTTCTAGAAAACCCAGACAAGGACAATGACCAGGCAGATGAAAGTTTTCACAACAAGGATTGATTAGTGAAAAGAGAGTTTACGTAAAAGATAGATATTTGAAATTTTTATGCAAATATTAGACAAACAAAAGGTGTGAAAAGATTTCAGTCTAGGAAAAAAAGCAAGCATTTAAAAAATGTTACGTAAACTGAGGAAAACCCCTTGACTTCACGTTTCTCTGCAAAAATAGAAGCCAAAAGACAGTGTAGCCACATACGCAGACTCCTAAGGGAGAATTTTGTGTCCATAGAATTTCTCAATAGCCTCTGTGTTTTTCACATGTGACTTCTCAGATATTCAGATATATATATATATCTCATTTATGTATTCCCTTATATGTTTATTGACAACTAAATTGAAGATGCAATCTAGCCAACCAATAAATGAATAAATGTTCATTTATTGGCGAAAATTAAATTTAGGTGAAAAGGGATTGGCATTCTTTTGTTATCATCAAAAGACCAATTAAAGCAAGATTAGACAGGCAGTGTGGAGAGAAGGCCGTATTTGTAAAAAAGAGAATACAGGAAGGAAGTGAGGAGTGTTCTACTTGTAGTTTCAACATATGATATGCAGATGGTCTCTTACAATGGTTTGACGTGATTTTTTGACTTTACGATAATATGAAAACAATACTCATTCAATGGAAACTATACTTTCAATTTTTTTTTTTTTTTGGAGACAGGATCTGGCTCTGTTGCCCAGGCTGGAGTACGGTGGCATGATCTTAGCTCACTGCAACCTATGCCTTCTGGGATCTAGGGATCTTCCCACCTCAGCCTCCCAAGCAGCTGGGACTACAAGCACATGTCACAACACCTGGCTAATTTTTGTATTTTTTAATAAAGACGGGGTTTTGCCACATTTCTCAGGCTGGTCTCCAGCTCCTGAGCTCAAGCAATCTGCCCCTCTTGGCCTTCCAAAGTACTGGGATAACAGACGTGAGCCACCACACCCTGCTCTATGCCCTATAGTGTACTGTATTCGTTAATCACATGAGATATTTGTGGAATCCTAATAAGATAAGGTAGCAACAATAAGGAGGGAACCCCAGGGTGGGAATGAACGATTCTTCTCAGAGATGGCTAACCACAAACAACTCCCTGGCACAACATCCTGCTCCCAAATCCCTTGCTCTTCATGTAGCCCCAGAAGCATAGCCTTATCTGCGTGTAGCCTCTCCAGCATGACCCTGTAAAACTTTACTCCGGGCCAGGTGCGGTGGCTCATGCCTGTAATTTCAACACATTGGGAGACCGAGGCAGGTGGATCACAATGTCAGAAGTTTGAGACCAGCCTAGCCAAGAGGGTGAAACCCCGTCTCTACTAAAAATACGAAAATTAGCTGGGCACAGTGGCAAGCACCTGTAATCACAGCTACTCAGGAGGCTGAGGCAGGAGAATTGCTTGAACCAGGGCAGCAGAGGTTGCAGTGAGCCGAGATTCCACCACTGCACTCCAGCCTGGGTGATAGAGTGAGACTGTTGTGAGACTCACAAACAACAACAACAAAAACAACTTTGCTCCAGCCTCTTCCTCTATGCAGACAGACCCTTCTCTGCTGTGCTGCCCATTGTACTCTGGCAACATACCTTCATCATTTCTCTTATAAATCTGCCCTTCTTTACCCATGACTGCTGGTAAATTCTTCTACTGACTGCAAGACGGGCCCAACCAATTGCATCTGCAACAATATTTATTATAAATGAATGAACTTATAAGATACAGAGTTGACCTGGAATATTATTCAAAAAATTAATTATTACATTCTTAACATTAGAAGTTTTAGTAGTAAATCTTAAAAGTTTAATATTGTGATGCAGAAACAATAATAGTTTGTAAATCAATGTTCACTTTCAATCAAAGCTGATGAAGGAAGAAGCCAGATATTTCAGAGTATCTTATTTTGCTGTCACATTTTAATCTTTTCTAAATGCTTTTCACACTTTGTATTATGTTTGGGTCGAAAATAATCTATCGTAGGACTCATAGTACATGACTTTAGAGTTTTCATTTCATGAAGCTTCGAGTTTACAAAGATGAGAATCTTCTCTGGCTTCTCCTTCACCAGTACTTTGTCTTAAAAGAATTTGTGGCCTCAGCTGGGCACAGAGGCTCACGCCTGTAATCTCAGCACTTTGGGAGGCTGAAGCAGGGAGATCACCTGAAGTTGGGAGTTCGAGACCAGCCTGACCAACATGGAGAATCCCTGTCTCTACTAAAAATACAAAATTAGTCAGGTGTGGTGGCGCATGCCTGTAATCCCAGCTACTCGGGAGGCTGAGGGAGGAGAAT
Organism: Cacajao melanocephalus; assembly: GCA_963573385.1. Taxonomy (NCBI): domain Eukaryota; kingdom Metazoa; phylum Chordata; class Mammalia; order Primates; family Pitheciidae; genus Cacajao; species Cacajao melanocephalus. Next base: position 247,468 of record CAUYLG010063314.1, read on the forward strand.
AGCTTGAACCTGGGAGGCGGAGGTTGTGGTGATCTGAGATTGTACCATTGCACTCTAGTCTGCACAAGAGTGAAACTCCATCTCAAAAAAAAAAAAGAATTTGTGGCCTCAATGAAATTAGGTGGCAAACATTAATAGAGTTTTTCAAGATTCTTAAATGTCGTGAATGACCCCAATCAATTATATAAAGATTGGAATATCATATAATATCATAGCTATGATTCTGTGTTGTATTATTATTTAAATGCTTATAAGCATTGGTTACCTCAAAAAGTATGTAAGCATCCTTCATAGCTATCCATCTTGCATACTATCCCTTAAATGTGTATAATGATCTATGTATTTCTTTATTTAAAAGTTTGAAAATTATTGATAATATTCTTACTTTTCATAAATGATGAACAGCTTTTTATAAATATGAATTATTGTAGCATTCGACTGATAGAATACAATGTCAACATATAAAGGACATAAAGAGATTTTTTTTACTCCAGGTTACATCTGTAGTGCTTTTTGTGAAAGTGAATGTTCACACATTAATAATAAATTGAAGTCACATGCCACATGAATATGGATAACATTCAATGTGTTGTCAATCTGTGTGATCTCACAGTCATTGATTGCACACAAGTCCAGAGATGGCAGAAATGACACTGCAGTCAGCATGAGGCTCTTCGACTTTCCAAAGGTCCCAGTCAAAGCCAAATGGCGGATTTTTGGAAGAATATCGGGGCAGAAGCCAACCTTTGATGTAGCATAAGCTATGAGTGAGTTTTATTTTCTATTTCAGTCCTTTTACCCAAAAACTTCATTTGAGCCCATACCTGTCTAGAATTGGCCATACCAAATGAGAAGCTTGTTGATGAAGCCAGGGCAATTTCCTCCCGAAAGAAAAGCTTGGTTTCATAGGAAGAACCTGGCTTCATTTCCAATCCATCAGGCAACTTCCTGGTTGTCCTCAAATCTTTTACATGCATCACTGGCAGCCACAGCATCTAGGATATCTAAGCTTCCAGCTTACTTGCTCAAGTTTTCAAGCCAGGAAAACTTTGCTGGTACTATATGAAAACAGCAAATGTAAAAGACTAAGTGATGTATCTCTAAAAAACCTCTTGTGAAAATGCCTAAATGTCTCCAAAGATCTGTTTAATGTTCCTTTTCTTCTCTCCCACCATTCCCTTAAAAGCTTCTCCTTTTAATCACAAGAGTTAATTTGTGGGAAAGCATTCCTCAGAGGCATCCCTAGAGGAAGGCAAAAGAGGATATTTTAGATCTGCAGTGGGGAAGTAGTTGAAGTTTATGACCATCTCATGTGCACTTGAGGTTTTGCATTCCTCCAGTTTCAGTCTGAGAGGACCTTCTACTCTCCTGACCTGCTAGTGATTGGACATTGACCCATCCTGACCTTGAAGCTCAGCCAAGGGACTTCCCTGAATGGGTATGGAGCCAAAGACTAATTCTATTGAATATCCTTCCTTGCCTGCATATCTTTCCAGGAGAACATAAAAATCACCTTGAGTAAGAAAAGGAAGTCACTAGACGTTTGGGAATTGGCCTGTAAGTGAAATCCAGCCAACTACCTGTGTTTTTGTTTTTATTATACTTTAAGTTGTGGGATACATGCACAGAACACACAGGTTTACTACATAGGTATACACGTGCCATGTTGGTTTACTGCACCCATCAATCCATCATCTATATTAGGTATTTCTTTCTTTTTTTTTTTTAATGAAAGAAAGAAAGAAAGAGGAAGAGAAAGGGAGAGAGAGAACAGAAATCTTGCTCTATTGCCCAGGTTGGAATGCAATCTAAAATTAGGTATTGAAGACCTCGTTTATGCCAATAATTGTGCTTAACAACGGAGACAGGAAGGAATAAGGGAAGAAAATAAGAAACAAACAGCCAACCATTATCTCATTTGAATCTGTGAAATGCTATGCAATTGTTGAAGAGCGATTTACTTCCAATTATATGGTCACTTTTAGTATAGGTGTAATATAGTACGGAGAAAAATGTATGTTTTATGCATTTGGGGTGGAGAATTCTATAAATATTTATTAAGTTTACTTGTTCCAGGTCTGAATTCAAATAATAAATGTCCTCGTTAATTTTCTATCTCATTGATCAATCTAATGTTAACAATGTGATGTTAAAGTCTCCCGCTGTTATTATGCGGGAGTCTAAGTCTCTTTATAAGTCATTAAGAACTTGTCTTATGTATCTGGGTGCTCC